>JAJOZX010010330.1:102500-142009 GCA_023014485.1 Bathynomus jamesi | reverse complement strand
TTTCGCAGGTGACGGCACAATATGCACGCGGTAGACCTACGTTGTAATTTATTAATTTCCAAACGCTCGTTTTTTGTTTTTTAACTAATTAAAAGCATGGCACCCCCGTCAAGTACTTGCAGTCGCTGTGAAGGGAAATTTGCCGCTTACCCGTTTACAATGGCTAATAATGATGAACAGTTTGTTTGCAGGTGGTGCTCAAGCATGGAAGTCCTGAGGAACGAGTTAGAACGTGAGAGGGAGGCCAGGGTGAGGCTTGAAGAAAGTGTGATGCTCCTAACGGCAAAATTAGAATCCCTTGAGACTCCAGTTACGACCCCTCCTGCCTCAGTTTCTACTAATAATATAAATAGTACTAATAGCCCTCTCTCTTCCCCTAGTTCCCAACCCTTCGTTCGAGTGCGTAATGGAGCCCCATTGAGAAAACCTAAGACTTGTCTACCAGTAATAACAAGCAATAAGTTTTCTGTTTTAGGTTTCGAAGATGCTGATGAACCGGAAATACGACTCGTTGGCGATTCCATTGTTCGAGGGCAGCTCGAGGAATTCTGTGGGTGAAACACTCGTCGTAGGCGCCGTTACTGCTACCCTGGTGCAAGGGTGGAGGATATAACTAATAGTGTTGACCATTTTACAGACGGTACCGCCGAGGAGACAACGTATGTTATTCATGTCGGTACTAATAACGTTTTAAATTCTAGATCGGAAGAACTGCTGGCTAGGTACAGGTACTTACTAGAGCGACTATAGGAGAAAACTAATAAGATTGTCTTAACAGGTATACTTCCTCGAATTACCCAACGTAACGATTTCTACAGCAAGGCGACCTATATTAACAATAACCTAAAGTCTCTTTGCCAACAGGAAGGAGTGCATTTTGCGAATTTTTGGAACAGTTTCTACGGCAGGAGGGACTTGTTCCTCGAAGATGGACTTCATCTTAATGACGTTGGAGCTGCGCGTTTAGGAAGACTATTTCATAATACTGTCTCTTCTTTTCAGGCTGCCGTAACTCGAACGGTCCCAGCGTAAATTCCACAATTTTCCCCTGCGCTCGCGAAGGTGTCGCAGTTACAAACAATTTGAAGGTTCTATCCCTAAATGCTCGTACCCGACGAAATAAAATAAACGAATTTTTTTCCTTAATTGCTTGTAAAGACTATGATGTAATTGCGATAAATGAATCGTGGCTTAGCATTGAAACACGTGACTTTGTAGGGGAGTATCAAATTAAAGGTTATAGACTTTTTGTTAAAAACAGAATAGGTAGGCGAGGAGGCAGTATTATGTTGTATATCCAAAGGTGGGCACCCGGGCCTCAAAAAGGACCGACGGTCCCGGTCCCAGTCCTTGCCTCAAACTGGACTGACGGTCCCGGTCACGGTCCTTTCTGAAGATAGGACCTAGGAACGACTCGGTCCTAGGTCCTTATATATAATATAAGTGAAAAATTGTACTCCAGGTTGTGCTCACCCTTGGGGCCCAGGTATTCAAAGTATTTGTCCAGGTACGGCCAGGGATTGCCGGGTTCAGTTCTTCCGCTAGGAGCTCCAGTTGCTTGACTTGAAGTTGAAGCACTAACATCAGTAGATTCTTCGTCTCCTCCAGGTGTTGAAACAAGTTTCAGTTCAGTCTCAGTCTCTCTCTGAGTCTTCTGGAGGAAACGATCCATCTTCTTTAGAACTTCAAATAATCACTAAACACACAAAAATCACTAAAAAAGACCGTCCGGAATTGCTTAAAAATGGACCGTCGCTCCTCATTTCGGTCCTCACTGAGAAAAGGACCGACTTTCCCGCTCACGGTCCTTAAAAAGGACCGAGTTCCTGGAACTCGGTCCTGCCCACCTTTGTGTATATCAAAGATAATATTGCGAACGATATACAAGTAAAGCACACAATTCCAGAACCGATAGATTCGACTATAGCAGAACTTAAATTGAACGATTTCAAACTTCTTGTTGCGGTTATATATAGGCCCCCTAATCAAACAGCTGATACGGACGAAGCGTTATATCGTGAACTAAAAAGAATAATCGGTAGTGAGCAGGCTTTAGTTATGGGTGACTTTAATTGCGCCAACGTGAATTACGATACAATGCAGGGAGACGCGGAAGGTAATCGTTTAGTTAATTTTCTCGAGGATAGCTTTCTTATTCAAAAGGTTGGGGAACTTACGAGGTTGGACAGTATTTTAGATTTAGTAATAACTACGGATGATAGGCTAATTACTGATCTTCAATTAATAGAACCGTTAAGCAATAGCGATCACAATATGGTAGAGTTTGTCCTCTCAGTAAGTCACTCGAAACCAACTAACTCGACTAAAATTCTTAACTTCCAGCACGCAGACTTTTGTAAATTTCGAAATAAATTGTCACACATCAATTGGGAAAACGTAATGGGGAACTCCAACGCAAAACTAATGTGGGAATCGTTCGAAACAGTATTTAGGACTATAAATGAGGAATGTGTACCAGTGGCGACTCGTGACATTTTTGTTCAGGCATGCAATGTTATGGAATGGAAGAAAAACATCCGCCTAACCCTCTTGCCCAATCTTTGCATATTGTTTACATAGAACTTAGCAAGTTAAAGGTGTTTTACAAACTTTTGGGGACCTCTTTGAAGGAAAGTTCATTTAATGTTAGGCTTAAATATGCGAACAAAAAATTAGACATATTTATATATAGTAGTTACCGAATTGATCTAAAGAAAAAGATACAAATTTAAAATTTACCTTAAATAATTGTGAAGCATTATTTGAATTGAAATTCTGCTCTCCTAGTTTTCCTGCAAAATTCTTCGATGACCAAATTGTAAAAGTACTCTCGATTCTCCATAAGCTTCTTGAGGAAATTTTTTTCAATTGAAATTAAGGCAAGATTAGATAGCCTTTCTTCACTTTGGGAACTCCGTAAATAACTTTTAATTCTTTTAAGTGCAGAAAATGATCGCTCAACACTTGCTGTCGATATTGGTATAGTTAGAATCAAATTCGTCAATTTATATATTTCCTTAAGACCTTTGTGCATTTCGCTTTCCAGTAGATATTTTAGGAGCTCAGCAACATTCTTTTTGGCAAAAGATTTGTGCGAATATAAAACACACAATTCAGAACGGAGACGAGGAAACTCAAAAAATGAATTGTAGCTTCTTTTCAAAGATTCAAAAGCTCTCTCTGGGAAAGTAACATCATAGAACTCAAATTTTTTTCAATCTAAAAGCTCAACGAATTCCAATTTTTCCATTGAACTGAAACGCTCTTTCATTTGAAGAAGTATATTATCGAATATTTCATGAAATAGTTGATTATACTTCTCTTGTGGAGAAAGACTCTGTTTCCTTTTACATACAGGTTCACCACATCTTTCTGTTATCAAGTCCCACATATCTGCAAATTTTGTATCCCTTATTTGTTTGATTTTTTTCATAGTGCTTTCAACGGTGATTGAGCTATACACAATATCCATAGATTTTGTTTGCAGCACATTAAATAGATATTCAGTAAAAGGAAAAATTGAAGAAAATACTTCTAATAAAAAATTAAAATCGAAAGTATCGATACCAGCAAGCAATCCGCGTGCACTATTTTTTGTTTTTTCATCAAATTTCTTTGGGTTTTCAAGAATGCTTTTTAAAAGATCTATTATATCCTTTATTTTCCTTAACTCTTTCAACTAGACGAGATGAATAGTTCCACCGCGTTGGAGCCAGTTTAGGGAAACGCTTTCCAACAACTTTGTCAAGCATTGAAGTTCGCTTAGTTGAACTGCTGAAAAATGATGACAAACTTCCTAATACTGAAAAAAAATTATTACATTCGGAAATTTCAGCGACAGCTTGGGATAAAACAAGGTTAAGTTTATGGGCGTAGCAGTGAAGAAAAATAGCCTCTGGTACAGTTTCTCTAATCTTTGTTTGTACTCCATTAAGATCGCTCCCCATAACAGCAGCACCGTCGTAGGTTTGAGCAACTAATTTTTTCAAACAGCCCAGTTCACCTAGTTGCCTTATAGATAAATCAGAAATCGCTCCTGCACTTCTATCATTGCTGACGTCATTGAATTTTATAAATCGTTCACAAATCTCTCCATGTTTATTAACATAACGAACAACAGTAGAGAGTTGAGAAAAACAGCTAACATCAGATGTTTCATCTAATAAAATCGCCACATACATGCAGTCGATAAGCTCACGTTTTATTTGTTCTAACATAACTGCACTAATAGATTGAATTATGTCATTCTGAATAGCAGATGATGTTCCCTTAAAAACAGTCGCAGTTTTTAAATGGTTTTGAAGCTTTTCATCGAATTTTCCCATACAAAATACCAATTCAATATAGTTACCCCTATTGTCAGCGTTTTCTTCTTCATTGTGACCGCGAAATGCTAATTCTTGCATACCTAAAAAACATGTTATCCTAATCAAACGTTTCAAAATTTCTCGATTCTTATTAACTTCTTCGTTATGTCTGGAAATGGCAACTGATTTCTGCTTGTCGAGTATTAAATCAATTCTTTCTGACTTTCCAAATGTTTTAAGATCAACAAATGCATTTATGTGAGCAAGAGATTTTTCATGGCGAGAAATTGCAGTATGTAAATTGTTTAAATCGTCGTATCCACGACTAACAGAATTCCACACAGAGTTATCTCTTGAAAATAGGAAACACGACCAACAGTACAATTTGTTATTTGAAATATTTCCACATAACCAGGGAACATCATCATACAGCTTAGGATTAAATTTCCTAGTGAAGCCTTTATTTTCTTTGCTTAAATTCAAATGTGGAATCGGTCTGCCATTATTCAATATGCGCTTTTTCTCATCAAAAGAGAGTGAGTAAAATCTTCTAGTCTTCAATTGATTAAACACATCGTCAGTCATTATGGGCACTACAATGCTATAATTTATTTAACTGATTATCCAAAATAATTAAAGCACAAAAGGGAACACCGAACACAAGTGGATGCTTGCGGCGGTGGTACTGGAAAGAAGCCTTGTCAGAATTGCCAGATGTTACTTTTTGGTGAATGCACCTATAAAACTGAATGCATGCCGTATTATTTTCATTAATTAAAAAAAATCAGAACAAAACTTTTTAATTATTTTTAGTAAAAATATTAAGTAAATTTTCTAAGCATATTTTAAAACATATTGCCTTTTGAATTTAGCTATGAGGCTCAAAAAAAATATCTTATGGATAGTGAGAAGTCTCCTTCAAAAATTGCCCAAAGCAAGGCGGTGTAAACAAAATCATGTCTTATTTCACTAGACAATTAAGAACATTTTTCTGTACCCAGACTGAATTAGTGAATGCTTTAGCTACAAGTATTTCGATCTGTGTACAGAAAAATGTTCTTAATTGTCTAATGAAATAAGACATAATTTTGTTTACACCGCCCAATAGCCAGTACATGCGTGATTGAAGCCTTAGACTATTTTTAGTTTCTGAAAATTATTTTTGTCAATTATAATCCTTACTTAGATCTGAAAAGAGAACATATTTAACACATGCATTGCATGCGTTGCATTCATTAAGAAATCGCCACTGATGTGTACCGTACAAAATTAAGCGTGCGAAAGTAAACAACAAGCCCTTGTGGTTTACTTCTAGAGTAGGAGACATTATAAAGAGTAAAGATAGGGCTTATAGGCTACATAAGTGCAATAAAGACAATTTGTGGTTAAGAAACAACTACATATCTCTAAGGCGTGAAGCGAAAAGTAATAAAAACGTCCAAGCGCGAATTTGAAATCTCCATAGCTCGTGACGGTAAAGAAAACCCCAAGCGATTCTTCCAATACGTCAACAATAGAAATCCAGTAAAAAGTGTCTTGGGGCCGTTGAAAAATGTAAACGGAGATCTAGTTTCTGAAAACAAGGAAATGGCTACCTTGCTAAACGAATTTTTTACGTCAGTTTTTACTATAGAAGATGTAACGAATATTCCTACGGTCATAGCCATAATACCTTTTGATAACGGTAATATTTTGGACAATATTGTAGTTAGTGAAGGGGAGGTAATGCGCTATATTGATAAAATGAAAACGCGTAAATCACCGGGGCCGGATTCCGTACATCCCATAAAACTTAAAGAATTAAAAGATAGCATTGTTGTGCCGCTAACAAAGATTTTTAATGCGTCTACTTCTCAGGGGTGCGTACCACATAATTTCAAGTTAGCAAACATAACACCTATCTTTAAGAAAGGTGATAAAGGTGCGGCGGGAAATTATAGGCCAATCAGTTTCACGTCTGTTGTAGGTTAGCTACTGGAATCAATAATTAGGGATCGTATAGTCGAACACTTAGAATTGCATAAACTAGTTAGAAATACGCAGCACGGTTTTAGGCGAAACAAATCTTGTTTAACTAATCTTTTAGAATTTTTTCAAAGTGTGGTTGACGTTTACGATAGACATCGGGCGGTTGATGTGTATTTAGATTTTCAAAAAGCGTTTGACATCGTGCCGCAAAAGACTCATTGAAAAAACTAAGGCTCATGGAATCAGGGGTGTAGTAATAAATTGGCTAGAAGAGTGGTTGCGAGGTAGGAAACAGAGGGCGATCGTTGATGGAGCGGAGTCGTGTTGGGCTAATGTAGCGAGTGGCGTTCCTCAGGGTTCTGTATTGGGCCCCTTGCTTTTTCTTATATATATTAACGATTTAGATGTCGGCCTAGTCAGTACAGTTTCAAAGTTTGCGGATGACACGAAGCTGGGTGGTAGGGCGATTAATGACGAAGATAGAGGTAAAATGCAGGAAGATCTGAATAAAATCGTTGATTGGTCAGTCACATGGCAAATGAGATTTAACGTCGATAAGTGCAAAATTTTCCATATAGGTTTGCATAACGGTAATTTTGCGTACAGTATGTCAGGGAAAGATTTAACAAGCGTAGAGCAGGAAAGAGATTTAGGAGTTATAGTCACTGGTGATTTAAAAGTAGCGAAACAAAGTACAGCAGCGATCAATAAGGCGAACAAAGTGTTAGGTTTTATAGCTCGGAATTTTGAGTACAAATCGCGCGATATTATAGTTCCTCTTTATAAATCATTAGTTAGACCCCATTTGGAGTACGCGGTCCAGTTTTGGAATCCACATATGCGCAAAGATATAGATAAAATCGAAAGAGTTCAAAGACGAGCAACTAAGATGATTCCGTCGCTTAGGTCAAAGTCGTACGAGGATAGGCTTAAGGAGTTAAAATTGACTACACTCGAAACTAGGAGGCTAAGGGGTGATCTAATCCAGGTTTTCAAAATTATGAATGGGTTCGATAACGTAGATAGAGATAGCTTTTTCGAAATATCTCAATATAATAGGACTAGAAATAACGGGTGTAAGTTGACAAGTAGAAGGTTCGAGACAGCAGTTGCCAAAAACTTTTTTACGCATAGAATAGTAAATAGGTGGAATAGTTTGCCGGTAGAAGTAATTAGTAGCACGTCTATAAACATGTTTAAAAATCGATTAGACGCATATGTTGATAGAAAGGGTATAGTTTAAGGTAGTAAAATTAAGGCTTTGTGGTGATAGATCCCACATCTCAACACAAGTGTTGTGGGATATAGGGAGGCAGCATCTTGGGTTTGGGGATACTCTCTGTCCTTACACACCCCATTTAAAGAGATTCCTCTGCCGAGCGGTGCCCCCATAGTACTGTGAGGTATTGAAAAACTCATGATCTTCACTTGCCCTACAAACACCTTGAAATGGGAGACCCAAAATGGGTGCACAAACATTTCTACATTACTGCACAGTCTTTACAGCCACACCTACACTTTTCCTCCTAAGTATATATATTGTAATGTATATGGTGGTAAATTTTGACTTGGTCCGCAATCGATATGGACCGTGACTTATTTTTGGTTGGCAAGGTACTAGTATTGATGGATACCGTAACAAAGTTGACTGGATTCTTTGAATCTGATATATTTGCATGTCGGTTATAAATAAGATATGGTGTAACATATTTGTGGATAGTAGTCTATTATGACTCGATCCTCTGGATCCAGAGATTCTATCTTTAGTTTTAAGTGGATAATTAATTAGTTTTAAATTGATAATTATTTAGTTTTGTAAAAATTGGTCGTTACCAATGTACAGGCAGTTTTTACATAAATTTCTTATGCTCTTGTGGTACGGAACCCACGTAAAATTGTAGGTCCCCTCCGCCACCACGGAGGACATACACAATGCACAATTACGAACACAGTTAGGTAGACCAGCCATGAGTGGATCTTAGGGTCTTTGTTAGTCTGAAACATTATAACATTATATATATATATATATATTATATATATATATATATATATATATCGGGTTCGCAAAAAAAAAAAGGAGCATGACGAAAATTGCTCTCACGCCCGCATGTTTTGCCGGACCCTTAAATGTTATATATCTAGCTAAAGATAAAAGAGCCCAGAGTTGTATAAAACAAATTTCATCAAAATCGGTCATAAAATAAAGATTTTATGGCCACAAACGTGCAATGACTAAAAAAAGTGAATTTCCGCGTAAAGATTTAATGGTTTTTCTCATTTTAAATTATTTTTTCAGATGCCTAAATAATTTTAATCAATAAAAATGATAATATGCCCTTTTCTGAAGAAGATAAAATATTAATAAAACATTATAGACTTAATAAAAATTATGGCGCAATAAAATTATTACAAGGGTCCGCAAAAAAAAAAGGAGCATGACGAAAATGTTTACTGTACATTTATTTTTACACATAATGACAAATAACTTATTTTAGGCAAATAAGCAACAAATAAACTAAGTTAGTACCAAATTTCATGTCAATACGTCAAAAATTAAAGAAAATATAAAAGTTTTACTACAACATGTCATATAATTTTACAATTTCCAAAGAAAACGAAATTATAAGACTAAAAAAATTGTTCGACATGTAATAATTTGTAATAATATGTAATAATTACTCTTGTAATAATTTTATTGCGCCATAATTTTTATCAAGTCTATAATGTTTTATTAATATTTTATCTTCTTTAGAAAAGGGCATATTATCATTTTTATTGATTAAAATTATTTAGGCATCTGAAAAAATAATTTAAAATGAGAAAACCATTAAATTTTTACGCGGAAATTCACTTTTTTTAGTCATTGCACGTTTGTGGCCATAAAATCTTTATTTTATGAACGAATTTGATGAAAATTGTTTTATGCAACTCTGGGCTCTTTTATCTTTAGCTAGATATATAACATTTAAGGGTCCGGCAAAAAATGCGGGCGTGAGAGCAATTTTCGTCATGCTCCTTTTTTTTTTGCGGACCCGATATATATACAGGGCGTCCCAAAAAAATGTATACACACTTTAAATACTTATAAAGGCAGTGTTTATTAAAATACATTTCATTTTCAAAATGTAATAGAATCTACAGACATTATTTAATTGTTTTGTCAACGCCTGTTTTCAAACTGACGTCCGTTCTGGTCCAGGCACTGCTGATAACGCGAAGCAATGGAATCGCAAACATCACGAAACATTTCGTTTGGTATTTGTGTGCATTCTCGTTCAATGGCTGCTCTCAATTCAGCGACTGTTGCAGGTTTTATAGCGTAGACTTTGTCTTTTAAGTATCCCCATAAAAAAAGTCTAGTGGTGTGAGGTCTGGTGAAGTCGGAGGGTATTCTACGAAACTCCTTCGTCCAATCCACATCCACATCGTGCCAAGTACCACTCGCAATACTCCACTCTTCGGTCCGGATCATCTTCATTAATAGCATGGACTAATCTTGGAATGTAACTTTTCCATCGACAGCGCTTCAAAATGCGTTGGACAGACGATTCTGAAATTCCTACCTCACGACTCGCTTGCCGCACAGATTTTCTTGGACTTTGGTGATACGTTTCCAGTACTCTTTCTTGCTTTGTGGGGCTTGTCGATGTCCGTGGTCTTCCGGAACGCTTCTTGTGGACATTCTGAACAGTTCCATCGGCTTCAAACTTATCTCTAATTCGAGTGATGGTAAGTCGCGTTGGTGGATCTGTTTGAAACTCCCTCCTAAACTGTCTTTGCACTTCAACTGCGTTTTCACACTTCCAGTAGCATTTTAGAATGAATTTCCTTTGTTCAAAGCTTAGTCTGACTGCCATTATTAATTCTAATGGGTTTAACTTGGAAAGAAAGAAACATCAATTGAGCTATCAGCTGTTAAAGTGTGTATACATTTTTTTTGGGACGCCCTGTATATATATATATATATATATATATATATATATATATATATATATATATATATATCCCCCTCCCCGCGGGCGGTCTTTCTGGGGTGGATCGCCCGCGGGCTCCTGCCTCCATGTGGCGAGGGGGGTCAGCCGCGGCTGGGGGCCCTGCCGGGTCCCCGCCCGGTTGCGAAGTAGACTTTTAGCATACCCTGCTATCCTACAGCCCCCTCTTTCCTGTCTTCCCCTCTTTCCCTCTTCCTTGCCCCCTCTGTTTTTTCTGCTTTCTCTGTTCACTTCGCGCGCCCCGTGGCTGCCGGGGCTGGTCGCTGGGGGTCTCGCTCCCATGGCCGGGGCCGGACTAAGTTGGCTGGTAGGGTGCCCGGGCCTGGGACCCTGGGGGGCCTTGGTCTTTGCTGCCGGCGGGGGAGAACTTTCGACGCTGCAAGGGCCCCTTTTGAAACGGGGGTACCTACATGGGACGAGGCACCCATCCCCCGCCGGCGTGCGCTTGGTCCCCTTGGGCCCCGGGTAATCGGTTCCCCGCGGCCCCGGGCGCGAAACAAAATAAAAATTTTTATGGAAACATTTACAAATCTAATGGACCTCGTTGACGACCCGGCTTGTGCATCTGACCTCCCTCTGACTACCTCTTTGGACCTGGGTCTGGTAAGGGCAGTCGGCAGCCCTCGCCCACCCCGTCTGCTCTTCTTGCCGACACCTCCTCTCCCTCTCTTCCCCAGGCTCGTGGCGCCGCTGCCCGACCCCCGCCAGTGGCGGATGGACCTGCAGTGGACCCCCCGACCCCTGGATCCCCCCATATTCCACGTCCCGATAGGGACCCACCTGCTTTTTCGCCCTCAGGTGGGAAGCCCGCGGCCCCGGTCGCCTCCCACTCCGGTCGGGCCTCATCGCCCCCGGCCCCCTCGGCCCCTGGGGGACGTGGGACCCGACGTCGCCGTCCGCCTTTCTCGTCTTCCCCCCCTCGAAGTCCGGTGGTGTTTGGCCGACGGCTTCGCTCGGCCTTAGGACGTGGACAAGTTCCTCGTCCTCCGCCCCTCCTCCTCCAAGCCCCTCCCCACTAACCACGAACGCCTCTTTCGAGCGATCCATGGGTGACGGGGACGGCTCGTTTTGACCTTCGGCCTCAGAGGGATGGCTCCATTTGATAAGGTCGCGTTCCTCTCGAAACCTCCTCTCTGCTCGCTATCCCCAATGTCCTGGGCTGCGGGATCACGGTGACCCCCACCCCCGCCTCAATCAGTGCCAGGGCACAATCTACGCTGCTCGTCTTCTACCATCCCGGTGGAAGACCTCCAGATTGACCTCGCCTCCCAGGGTGTTGTGAGAGTGTACCGCTTTCCCGACAGATCGCGATCCCCACCGCCCCTTCTCCTCGCCTGCTCCTCACTTTCGACTCACTGGTGCCCCCCGTTTCGGTATTCTGGGGCTTTGGTGAGAGACGAGCGTGCGAATTCTCGGTTCGACCATACGTGCCAGATCCTACGCGCTGTTTTCAGTGCAATAGGTTTGGCCACGTGAGCAGCTCCTGCCGTCAGCCGGCCCCGTTGTGTGTCCGCTGCGGCGGCCCTCCCCACCCCTTGCCCTGTACTGCTCCGCCTTCCTGCACCAACTGCCATGGACCACACCCTGCTTCATCCCGCTCTTGCCCGTCCTTCCTCTTTGAGAGGGAGGTTCGGGCCCTCTGTTCATCAGAGTTTCTCAGCGCTCGGGAGGCGCGGGACCGGTTGCGTGGCTGCGAGGCCCGGCGTGGTACCTCGTACGCCGAGGCTCTCCGTTCCCGGCCGCCGCCGGCCCAGACCCCGTCCTCACCGGCGGTTCCCAACGCGCCTCCACCCACCGTGTCCGCTACTCCCAGTCCATCCTCTGCCGCCCAGCGGACTCCTACCGCGGCTCCCCGTACTACCAGCGCGTCCCCACGTGCTCCCTCCGCGAACGCCGATGCTTCGTCGGCAACCCCCCCTGCCCCTTCTACGCCCTCTCCACCGGCGCTCGCCTTCGGCCACCCCCATTCCGGATCGTGACCCGCCGTCACCCATGCGGGCCGCACGACGGAGGGGTAAGGGCCGCAAGCGCCGCGCCATAGTGACCCCGAAAGGTTCGAGGCCATAGGCCTCGCATCACCTTCCTCTCCCAAACACAAACGCCCCCTTCGCCCTACCGCCCGGTGTCCTCACCGTCCCCACTGCGCAACCGTTATGACGCTCCCCCCTGGGGTCCCCGACGGCCCTCGTGGTGGGGGCTGAGATACATCCCTCTCCGGCCCGGTCGATGGACCCACTGGAGGGGGAACTCGCCCGCCTGGTCGGCGTGGGTGGGACGTGCACGCCCCCGCGTTGACCCGCCCCATCTCTCTCCTCGACCTGCCTGCCTCGGGTGAGGTATATTTTCCACTCCCCCTCGTAGTCCTGCCTCCCCTGCACCTCCGGTGAAGGGAGGGGCCTTCTGGATACCCCTCACATCCCCTTCTCTGCATCGCTCTCCCCCGGACGTCCGGGTGACTCCTCTTCTGGAGGACTTGCCGGCGTCTGGTTCCACATCGCCCCCTCGTCGGGGTGACCCTCGCCTTCGCCCTCGTTCGGCGTCCCCGTTGGACCCGGGGCTTTCCAATCCCCTTGTTAATCTCGGGCCGCCCGATCGGCCCACCCACCCCATAACCATCCTTTCGCAGACTTTCCTACCCCTCCCTATACCTCGCTCCTGCAGTGGAACATCCGCGGGCTCCTGGTAGGCCTCGAGAGTCTTCCTCTCTCCTGGCCTCCAGGTGTCCGGCGTGTTTCTGCCTTCAGGAGACGATTCTGGGATCCCGTTCCCTCCCTCGAGTGTCCGGCTACTGCGGGCTCCCTTCCCCGCCTCTCGATGGGGCGGGAGGGGGGGCTCCGCGGTCTTCGTGCACCGCTCCGTCCCTTTCCGCCCCCTCCCGCTCCGTACTGTCCTGCAAGCTGTGGCCGTGCGCCTTTCTTTGGGGCGCCAGCTCACGGTCTGCTCTCTTTACCTCTCCCCTAACGTACGCCCTCCACCCGATTCTCTCCGTGACCTAATTCTCAGCTTCCCCGCCCTTTCCTGCTTCTCGGGGACTTCAACAGTCGGGACCCGGCCTGGGGGGACGTTTGCTCCACCTTTCTCTCCGGGACCCTTCTCTCCCTTATGGACGAGCTCGAGTTCACCTTTCTGAACGATGGCTCCCCAACCTGCCTTCCACTCGGCCCATGACAGTTTCACCTGTATCGACCTTTCCCTGGTTTCCCTCGATATCGTGACGGAGTTCACCTGGGAGGTCCTGCCGGATTCTTCCGGCAGTGACCATTTCCCAGTGTCTTACCCCGACCCGTCTCCCCCCCACCTCTGTCCGCCCGCGCTGGCTGTTCGCCCGAGCAGACTGGGCCTCATACGCGAGGTGCACGGCGATCTCGCCATCAATTCCTGCCTTTCCCTCCGTTAGTGAGGCCCTCGCCTTCCTCGAGAGTAAGATCCTCTCGGCTGCCGCCAGTTGCATCCCCCGTACCTCTGGCTCCCCCAGGCCGCGCAGCGTCCCATGGTGGACCCCAGAGTGCTCCCATGCCGTTCAGGAGCGGCGCCGTGCCGGCCGTCGCTTCTACCGGACCCGCCAGCCGGAGCACAAGATAGCGTTTCAGCGCCTGAAGGCAGTGGCCCGTCGGGTCCTGAAACTAGCCCGGCGTACCTCCTGGCGGAGTTACGTGTCCGGGATCTCCTCCTCGACTCCCCTCGACTGTTTGGCGCAAGGTGCGTAGCTTTGAGGGGACCCGTGTCCCCCCTCGACCCCCGGTGCTTCGGGTCGGGGACGACGAGTTCGTGTCCGATCCGGAGGCCGTCGCGAACGCACTCGCGGCGCACTTCGCAGCCATCTCCAGTTCCGATTCCCCCCACTCCCGCCGCGACCCACCGGATTTCCACCTCATAGGGATGACCCCTATAATCACCTCTTCCACATGACAGAGCTTCGGGAGGCCCTCCGCCCCCGGCCCCGATAATATCCCCTATGACTTGTTACGGCACCTCCACCCCTCTGCTCTCAGCTTTCTACTGGACCTCTATAACCGGATTTGGTTGGAGGGTTCATTCCGGACCGGTGGCGTGAGTCCATCGTCGTCCCCATCCCGAAGCCCGATAAAGACCCCTCACTCCCGTCGAACTATCGCCCCATTTCCCTGACATGCTGCGCCTGCAAGGTTATGGAGGCGATGGTCGCCTCGCGGCTGTCCTTACCTGGAGGCGAGTGACCATACCCTGCTACCCAGGCTGGTTTCCGGCGCTTCCGGTCTACCACCGACCCCCTCCTCTCCTTAGCCACGACGTGCAGGAGGCTTTCTCCCGGCGTCATTTGTACTCGCCGTCTTTTTCGACCTCCAGAAGGCCTACGATACTACCCGGCGGAGCGCGGTCTTGACTGCTTACGCTCCCTGGGTTTCGTAGGCTTTCTCCCTCCTTTATTTATAACTTCTTGTCCGCCCGTTCTTTCCGCGTCCGCATCGGTTCTACCCTCTCTGACCGCTTTCCGTTGGAGGAGGGTGTCCCTCAGGGTAGTGTCCTTAGCGTCCTGTGTTTCTCACTCGTGATGAACACAGTCGCTACGGTCCTGCCTACTTCCGTTCGTAGCTCCCTCTATGCCGATGACCTGGCTATCTATTGCTCTGGCCGTCTCCCGTCTTTGGCTGACGTCGACTCCAGCTAGGCCATCAACGCGGTGGTTCGCTGGGCGTCCTCGGTTGGCTATGCTTTCTCACCCTCTAAGTCTTCCAGTATGCTTTTCCGCCCTCGGCGCCTCCGTCTGTCGCATACCTTCGCCCTTACCCTTGCCGGCACTCCTCTTCCCCTCCTCCCATCCGTTAGATTCCTGGGTATGACCCTCGACGGATTTTTCGGTTGGGTTCCACACCTTAGGCGGTTGCGGCAATCATCTCGCCGCACCCTCTCCCTTTTGAGTCACCTGTCCCACACGACCTGGGGGGCGGACAGGCGTACTCTGCTGCGCCTGTACACCCCTGGTGCAATCCCGCATCGACTACGGCTGTGTGGTCTACAGCTCCGCCTCCTCTCCGGCACTCCGTATGCTGGATCCTCTTCTCCACCGTGGCCTTCGCCTGGCGTCGGGTGCCTTCCGCTCGTCCCCTGTCGCTAGTCTTCAGGTGGACTGCGGACACTCCCCCCTGCCCCTTCGCCGGGGCCTTCTCATGGCGAAGTGTTACCTTCGCATCTGCCGCCTCCCGATGTCCCTACTCTTCTCCGCGATCTCCCAGGCGCTACCCCGGCCTGACACGTGGCATTTCGCTGCCTATCTGGCCAAGATCTTTTCGTCCCTGGAGATCCCCCCAACCCTCTATTCTGCCGTTCTCCTTCGACCTGTCGCCCCCCTGGCTGACCACCCCTATCTGCCGCTGCCAGGCGCTCCGTGGCCTGCGTAAGGAGTCTCCTCCTACCGTCCTCCGGTCTTCTTTTCTGGCCCATCTTCCCGTACACTCGGACGATGTTCCCGTCTACACCGACGGCTCGCGCTCCCCTGCAGGTGTCGCGGCCGCCGTCTTCTCTCCGTCGCTGTCACCTACCTCCCGGGGTATCCCCCTGCCGGTTCAGGCCTCCATCTTTTCCGCGGAGCTCTTTGCCCTTCTGGAAGCCCTCCGTCTGGTATCGGGTTTTTCGCGGTCTTCCTGTACCATCTTTTCGGACTCGCTGAGCGCCCTTCAAGCGCTCGAGCGCTATGATTCCCCGGACCTCGTACGCCTTATTCAACAGGAGTACCATGTCCTGCACAGGTCTACAACACCCATTGGGTAAGTTGTGAGTGTTTCGAATAGGCAGCATCCTACATCACATTGCTACGGGAATTAATTCAACTAGTAGATTCCGTGAGAGGGTAGGGATTAAAACTCACGTTCTCACCCCTTAGCATGATGTTACCTGCCTGTTGAAACTCACAAGATTTGGGCGCCTTTAGAGCCCAATCTCCGACCTTCAATCTTCTACTTATTGCTGATCGCTAGCCCTATGGGTCGCCATAGGCACCGGGGAGACAGTTGCTCCGACGAGCCGAGGCATTGGGCGCGCGATTGATGGAAAATTTTGGCCCAAGACATAGGCCCTATGACGCGCTACTTATAAGTCAACGAAGGGGTTTATAGAGGGGTCTGCTGCCGGGCTAGGATCACCCGGCCCTACCTTTTCGTAGGTGCTTTCGGCCACGGTCAAACTTCGATAGGTACCCGGGGGACGTGGACCGAGAATTAATTGAACGGCTACAGAGGCTACGATGCGCGGCTTCTAGCTCCATTCTCAAAATTCTCCAGGTTGTTCCCGGTACACGCTTAGACTCATCGGCGATCCCTTGACTCCGGGAACCCAATACGAGGCCTCCCATTAGGCCTATGGCTCTGGGGAGAAGATTAGATAAGATGTCCCCCCGCTTTCCTTAGCCTTACAAATTCATGGAATCATAGGCTAACCGACGTGGTGCAAGGTACGGTTTTCGCGTGTTGTCGTACCGCCCGAAAGACTTATCGGGTCCCCTTGACTCCGGGAACCCAATACAGCCTATCCATAGGCTTATGGCCCTGGGGGGAAGAAGATTCCCCCTACTCAAGCCCTATAAATGGAATCATCGGCTAATCGCCGCAGTGCAGTCGTCAATCACCTGACCAAAAAGAAATCATTCTACCATTTCATAGGTCCTTTCAGCCACGGTCAAACTTCGATAGGTACCCGTGAGACGTGGACCGAGAAGTAGCTGAACGGCTACAGAGGCTACTTTGCGCGGCCTCTAGCTCCATTCGCAAAATTCTCCAGGTTGTTCCCGGTACACGCTTAGACTCATCGGCGATCCCTTGACTCCGGGAACCCAATACGAGGCCTATCCATTAGGCCTGTGGCTGTGGGGGAGAAGTTTTAATCTGAGATTTCCCCCTCATCCGTGCCTTACAAATACACGGAATCATAGGCTAACCGACGTGGTGCAAGGGACGGTTTTCACGTGTTGTCGTACCCCGAAAGACGACCTATCGGGTCCCCTTGACTCCGGGAACCCAGTACAGCCTATCAATAGGCTTATGGCATGGGAGGAGAAGATTCCTCGTCGACTCGACTCACTCCTAGCCCTAGAAATGGAATGATCAGCTAATGGACGCAGTGCACTGGGTCAATCACGTGACCGAAAAGAGCACCTCCCAACATCGTAGGGGATGGGGGATCTCCTTAGCCCCGGACCCCTTCGTAAATTCCTTGGAAACCTATGCTGATTGGGAGAAACCGGTTGCTCACCGAGAAGGACATAAGACCTATACCCGGGTAACTCACGACCCGCCAGTTCCAGTCCCACGACGATGCCACCGGAAATAAACTCTGGTCCATCCGCCCCCGCCTGTCATATTGGGCGTCCTCTTTCCACCGCTCCCGACACAAAGAGGTCGTCCTTGCGCGGCTTCGCATCGGCCATACGCGCCTCACGCACGGCTATCTTATGTCCCGGCAGGAGGCTCCTCGTTGCGCCTCCTGCCAGTCGCCCCTCACCGTCTCTCACATCCTTGTGGAATGCCCCACCCTGTCGTCAGTACGTCGTCGCGCCTTCCCTTTCCTCTCTGATTTCCCCCTCCCCGATCGTTTACGTCTTATGCTCGCTGAGAGCCCTCTCTTCTCGCTTGATCGTCTTTTCCTCTTCCTCTCCCAATCTCGCATCCTCTCTGAGCTTTAGGTGACTTCTCACCCGTCGTCCGCGGTCCTCCCACTTCTAGTGCCTTTCCCCCGTCTCCGTTTCTCTTTCCCATATTCTGCTTCGCCATGATATCCGCTAACGTATAGCGGGAAATGGCGGTAAACGCCCCAATAAAAAAAAAATATATATATATATATTATATATATATATATCCCTTTGCTTTGTCCGGAGCGATAGGGCGCGTCCCTCTGTGGCGAATGTGGGAATACACCTTTCTTCGGTGTAAGGGCTTTCTCTGCCCTCGTGGACCATTCGGCCCGTTTGGGGACCCTGCTGATCTCCTGCTTCTTTTTCTTTCTTTCTCCTTTAACCCATTCTTTCTGGCTTCTCTCTGTTTTTTGGCGTCGTTCTTTGGACCTTGATTTTGACCCTTTCCTTGGCCCTTGGGTGTGGGAGGTGGTTGCCCTGCACCCTTGTCGCTTTCCAACCAAACCCAAACCCTGTCCCTGCCACTTTTCACCGCGCGTTGGGTGAAAATGGCCGCCTTTCAGGCACAGGGACTGGGTACGGGTGTATCTCCCCTGCGTGACATCTATCGGCGGTGGGACCAAGTGTGCCCACGCTTCGCCTTTCCCTTGTTGGAGTCGGTGGTGGCTGGATGCGCGCGGCGGATGAAGTTCTTTTTTGTTTCGCTATGGACACTTCTCCCCCTCGGCTTACGACTACTGCTTCTCATTCCCGGCCTACTACTACTCTCAACACTCGGGTGGTGGGCAACCATGCCCTCGAGTCCTTTACCACTGGAAGACCGCAACCTAATGGGGATGACCCCCCTGTGGAAGCGGAACGCTTGCATTCTCCTCTTCCGTTGCCGACCCCAGTCCGTCCCTCGACTATGCCCTTGGACCTACACTATCTGGAGCAGGGGTCTCGCCCCAGCCCACTTCAGCCACCTTCGGGCAAGTCAAGTTCCACCGAGGACTTGCCCCCACAACCCGGCTTCTTGCCGGGGGAGCCGGCATTCACGGCCGTCCTATCGACCGTTGAATATCCCAGTCCATTTCGACTCTACAGCCTCCCTCTCCCTTCCAAGTATCCACAAATTCCTGGTGATTCGGCCTACATCTGGGTCCCTCCCGACCAACTCTGAACGGACGTTCCAGGCGATCCGAACCCACAGCAACTCCAGCCGCTATGACGTACGCCCACAGAGGGATGGTTCCCTCCTCGTAAAATCACGCTCAGCCGCAGAGACAAAAGCCCTACTCTCCGTCAATGAGGTCCTTGGATGCTCGGTGTCCGTTTCCCCACACCCTCGCCTGAACCAGAGTCAGGGCACTATTTACGCAACCCGCCTATTGTCGATCGCAGTGAACGAGCTCCTGGAGGACCTCGCACCCCAAGGAGTCACTAAGATCTATCGTTTCACATCCCGACAGGGAGGCACCCCCTCCCCACCCCACGTCTGCTCCTTACTTTCAATACACTAATCCCCCCCGGCCGCATTGTATGGGGTATGGGAGACCGCGCGTCATGCGAGTTTTCTATCCGCCCATACATCCCAGACCCGACCTGTTGCTTTAAATGCAATAAGTTTGGACACGTTTGCTCCGTTTGTCGACAGCCGCATCAATTGTGTGTTCACTGTGGACGACTCGCTCACCCTGACAGGTGCCCCAACACACCCAAATGCTCCAACTGTGAAGGCGCACACCCCTCTTCATCCCGCGAATGCCTTTTCTTCAAGTTCGAGAAGGACGTCCGCGGCCTGCAAGTGACGGACTTCCTTAGCCCCCGTGAGGCACGAGACAGGGTGCGGAGTCGGGAGGTGAGGCCGGGGGTGTCCTATGCCGCTGCTCTCGGCTCTATCATCTCGGCACGCCGCCCTGGCCTGCAGCCGAAACCCCCCCTAGCCACTGCTCCCTGTTCCCCACAAAGCAAATCCTCACAGGACCCGACGGTCTCCTGTCCCCCCACCATTCCTCCTCTTCCCGCACCTCACCTGCCACGAATCCCCCAGAAGTCTGGGACCAGGACACCCAGGTCCCATCCACCTCAAACCCTGCCTTCCCAGTACTCCCTGCACACGCCCGAACCTGCCGCCCGGAGCAAGCCGTCGAGGCGGAGACGCCGGAGCGTGTCGCCAGACCCTCCGGCCTTCCAACGTCTCTCTCCCTCTTCCCCTAGGACCAAGAAGACTGCTCGGACCCTCACACCGCCCACCACGTCTACTATGTCCATCTCTCCCAATCGCAGAAGTCCCACCACTTTACCCCCACAGACTGTCAATAGTGGCCGAAATCCACGACCCGCCCCGTACGACGAGACCCAGTCCGAACAAGATCCTCTCCCCCGAGGATCCAGTGGATGCGGCTCTGGCGCAGCTGCACGGTGTGACCGAGGGAAGCTCGGCCGCGCCCACGCCCACGAGTCTCATGGATCTGCCCTTGCCTCCTGGTGCTATTTTCTCCACCCCTCCACGAGACCACTGTTTCACCTCCTTCCACCCCCATAGTACCTACTCCCCCAACATCTCCGGCCCCCTCCTTGTCATCTACCCTGAGTACGCCCTCCCTCCCACCCGCCTGGTCCTTTTGGTACCCCCTGTCTCCACCTAGGGTCCACCGTGAGACCCCGGACAGGCGGGGTAGCGCCACTTTTGGGGTTAACGTGCCCCCGCCTGGCCCAACAATAGAAGCCCGTCAAAGCACTTCTGACCCGCTCAGCCCACAATGCTCCTCTGCCTGCCGTGATCCACGCCTCCGGTCTCGCTCGGCCGTCTCGACCCCGCAACCTCCGCGGGGTTCGACAGGCCGACCGATTCCTTCCCCAGTGAACGGTAGATAGCCAGCCATGCTCCCGACCCAGCCTTCAATTTCGCGAACTCCAGATCTCCCTTCACACTCCAACCTCCTAGCGCCTACACCTTTACCCATCCCCCTTCATCAACTAATGGATCCCCCGAAAACCACAATAGTCCACTGGAACTGTCGAGGAATATTTGCAAACTATGAAGGCCTTAACTCCTTGATTGCCACTTCCCGTCCGGTGTGTGTTTGTCTCCAGGAGCTAATCCTGTGGACCAGGCCCATGCCCTGCCCCACTGGTTATTTTTGCATCGCCACCCCGCCTCCTACCTGCACTCGAAGGGGAGCTGTCATCCTCGTACACCACGCAGTCCCCTTCTACAATCTCTCCATCCGGTCCCCGCTACAGGTGACTGCCGTCCGGCTCTCCCTGGATAGACAGTACACCGTTTGCTCAATCTACCTCCCCCCCACGCTCAAGTCTCCCGCGACGACCTGGTGGAAGTCGTAGAACAACTCCCCAGGCCCTTCCTACTACTGGGCGATTTCAATAGTCGCCACCCCTTGTGGGGCGACACACACCACCTATATGACCCCAACCCTGATATCTGTCATGACCGAGCTCTCCTTCGAGTGCCTCAACGATGGCTCTCCTACATTCTACCATGCCACCACCTGCATTCCATCCTGTATAGACCTGTCCCTCGTTTCAACTGATGCCCTCCTAGACTTCACGTGGCAAGTCCTCCGAGAGGACCATGGAAGTAACCATCTCCCCATTCAACTCACCCTCAATCGACCCGACCAGACTGTTCGGGTACCGGTAAGGTGGGTTACTACCAACGCGAATTGGGCCCGCTTCCGCGACAACACATATACCACCCTCACAACTGCCCACTTCCCATCCGTCGACGAGTGCATCACATACTTCGAGTCCGTCGTTCTAGCGGCCGCAAGCACAAGCGTACCACAATCTTCCGCCTACCCCCGCGCCCGACGGGTTCCTTGGTGGACCCCGGACTGCGCGGAGGCCGTGCGCGCCAAGAAGAAGGCAACTCGGCGCTTCTACCGGACGCGACTCCCCATCCATCGCACGGAGATGCAGCGGGTCAGGGCCATCGCCCGCCGCACAATGAAGACAGCGCGCCGAGCCTCTTGGCGTGCCTTTCTGTCCGGCATCACCGCCAACACACCTTCGGCTAACGTCTGGAAGAAGGTGCGCGGCGTCGAGAGGCGACATGTTCCCTCCCGACCCCCGGTCCTCCGGACTAACGACGGACTCCTATGTGAGCCCAAGTCGGTGGAAAGGTGGGCGACGTCAGTGGGTTTCCGCCTCTCCATCCCTAAGTCCAAGTGTATGGTCTTCAGTAGAAGAAGACCCACAACCCTTCCTCTACCCTCTGTCACATTATACGGCAGTCTCTTGAGGTGGTACCCTCCACGCGTTTTCTGGGCATGACCCTAGACCGACGGCTCAATTGGGTTCCCCATCTCAAGCACCTAAAGCAATCCCTTCGACGCCCCCTCGCTCTCCTGCATCACCTCTCTCACACCACATGGGGTGCAGATCGACGCTCTCTTCTTCGCCTTTATACTTCCATAGTATAGTCGAAGCTGGACTATGGTAACGTAGTTTACGGCTCAGTCTCCAACGCCCGCCTCCGTATCCTGGACCCGGTACTTAATAGAGGCCTCCGCCTCGCCACCGGTGCTTTCCGCTCCTCCCCAGCCTCTAGCCTCCATGTGGAATGCGACCATCTCCCTCTCACCCTCCGACGGGGTCTACTCCTCATGAGGACATACCTCCGTGCACAGAGACTACCTTCTTCGCTTCTGGGCACGGCGGTTTCAGACCTACCACCTCAGGGACGGAGTTGGTACTTCACTGAAGCGGTCCGCTCTTTCCTTGATCTTTTCAACTTGCCCGCCCCCTCAGTTATCCCCATTTCATTCAGCATCTTCCCCCCCTGGATCCTCACCCCTATCAAGTATTGCAAAGATCTGTGTGCCCTACCGAAGACTACCACGAGCGCCATGATATACAGGTCACTCTTCCGCGAACAAGCAACCCAACACCCGGACGCAGTCGCCATTTACAGAGATAGTTCCCGCTCGGAAGCTGGTGTGGCCTCAGCGGTGATTCTGTCCCAGCCGCTTTCCCGGGGCGTCGGCCTGCCCCGCGAGGCCTCCGTTTTTTCGGCGGAACTTTTCGCCATTACGGAGGCCCTCGATATTGTGCGCACCCACTCTGCCAGTTCTTTCGTCATTTATTCGGAATCCCAAAGTGCACTTCTCTCCCTAGAAAGATTTAACTCCCCTCACCCGCTCGTCTGTACCATCCAGCAAACCTTCCACTTTTTAACGACCTTCCAACACAAGACAATCGCATTCTGCTGGGTCCCGGCTCATGTCGGCATCCAGGGTAACGAGGCGGCGGACCGCACAGCAAAGACGGCCTGCTCACTGCCGGCCTCCTCCCGACTCCTCCCCTTCTCCGACTTCTTCCCGGCTTTCCGCTCCCACTTCCGCTCCATATGGCAGTGGGAATGGGACCAGGCCACACAAAATAAACTCCACACGATCAAACCGCAAATAGGATACTGGGCCTCCTCGTTCCACCGGTCCCGCCATAAAGAAGTAATCTTAGCCCGTCTCCGCCTAGGCCTCACCCGCATCACTCACGGACATCTTATGGCGAAATCGCCAGCCCCGCTTTGCCCTACCTGCCATACCCCTATCACTGTCTTACACCTCCTGGTGGAATGCCCAAAGTTGTCCGCTCTTCGTCGCAGGTGTTTCCCTCTCTCGGCCGAAAATCCCATACCCAACGATCCATACTCGCCGACGGCCCCCACTTCTCAGCGGAAGCGATTCTCTTCTTCCTTACTCACTCCCATCTGCTCCATCGCATCTAAAACCGTACCCCTCCTACCCACTATCCAGTGACTGACCCTTACTCATTCCCCGTCTACCGCCCCCAGCACAGTAACATCACCCACTCACTGCTTCGCCGAGATATGTACCGCTCTCTTTAGGTACGAATCGGCGGTAAATCAGAGAAAGAAAAAAAAAATATATATATATATATATATGTGTGTGTGTTTGTGTATATATATATATGTGTGTGTGTGTGTGTGTGTATATATATATATATATATACACACACACACACACATATATATATATATATATACATTCAACTGCAAAGAACACGCAGTATAAATAACGTAAAGAACGACGCTTGTATAGGAGATATTCCGCGCAAGACGAGAAAGAGAAAACAACAAATGAAAAAATGAAGTACCACCTGGGAATCGAACCCGGGATCTTCCGATTGCCGTGTAGTGGTTATCGCGTCTGACCGGCAATCGGAAGATCCCGGGTTCGATTCCCAGGTGGTACTTCATTTTTTCATTTGTTGTTTTCTCTTTCTCGTCTTGCGCGGAATATCTCCTATACAAGCGTCGTTCTTTACGATATATATATATATATATATACAGGGTGGGCCGAAAGTCTGGA
Source organism: Bathynomus jamesi (assembly GCA_023014485.1). Classification (NCBI taxonomy): domain Eukaryota; kingdom Metazoa; phylum Arthropoda; class Malacostraca; order Isopoda; family Cirolanidae; genus Bathynomus; species Bathynomus jamesi. The sequence goes on along the minus strand of JAJOZX010010330.1, from coordinate 117,801 downwards.
TCCATAGGAAAATATTTATTTTAATACATAAATTACAACAAATGGTAAATACTTAAAATGAATATCAACTTTAACTCGTAAATGCGTATCCGTGATACTGTACAGTAGTTCGTACTCCAGTATAAATACTCAAATACTTTTTTATTTCAGCCCAGAAATGGCTTCGAATCTAACAACAGAAGACCGGGTAGAACTTGTGCTCATGTACGCAAGACAGGGCGCTACACACAGAGAAGTTGCTACCGAATTCAATAGAAATCATCCTGATAAGCATCCAGTAACACATGCGACTGTTGGCAAGTTGTTTAAACGTTTCAAAGAAACAGGAAGTGTACATGATCGACGGCGTTCTGGTCGTCCAAAAACTGCAACTGATGAAAATACCTCTGCAATGGTATGTGAAACTTTAACGAATAGTCCAGTAAAGTCAACAAGAAGATTATCAAATGAAACACGCATCTCGAGAACGTCAATTCGAAGAATTATTGAAAATCATAAATTCCATCCCTAAGTGTCTCGATGTCAGAGGCCGCCAATTTGAGCATTTGTTATAATTTGTTGTTTATACTGGAGTACGAACCACTGTACAGTATCACGGATACGCATTCGAGTTAAAGTTGATATTCATTTTAAGTATTTACCATTTGTTGTAATTTATGTATTAAAATAAATATTTTCCTATGGATCCAGACTTTCGGCCCACCCTGTATATATATATGTGTGTGTGTGTGTATATATATATATATATATATATATATATATAGGGTGATCCAGAGAAATGGGACCCAAAAGAAACCCCTGTAACTCTTAAAGTATAAGTCCTTTTATAAAATCATACGCATCATTCGAAAGAGGATAGTTACAAGTTTGTACAGGATTGTATAGGTTTTGACAAGACAAGATAAAATACAAAACAAAATAAAAGTGTTAGTGAAAACTAACCCTTCAAGATGACTGCATGGACTGTGGAACAGCTGCGTTTCATAACTGAGCAATATTATGAGCATGGAAGAAGTGTAGTTTCAGCTCAAAGATCTTTCAAGACAAATTTTCAGATGTCAAAATCACCTTCTAAGAAAGTAATCCGTCGGTGTGTCAGAAATTTTTCCCTAACTGGCAGCATTGGAAAAAGAAAACCAACTGGAAGAGTGCGCACAGCAAGGATAGACGAGATCATTAACAGAACTCATGAAATTGTACAGGATAATCCTAACATAAGCATCAGACGTGCTTCTCAGCTGTTAGGAGTTGGATATGGAACAACACACCGTATATTCAAACAAAATTTAATGCTCTTTCCATATAAAATTCAAACAGTGCAACAACTAAACGATGGAGATTTCGCACGAAGACGACAATTCTGTCAATGGATCCAACAGAAGGTAAATGACACCACCAATTTTCTAGCAACTTTGATTATGTCAGACGAAGCCCATTTTCACTTCAATGGAACTGTAAACAAACAAAATTGTCGTTTCTGGGCAACAGAAAATCCATTGAATATTACCGAAGTCCCGTTGCATAGTCAGCGTGTAACTGTTTGGTGTGGTCTTACTGCATCTCAGATCATAGGGCCGTACTTTTTCGAGGATTCCACCGGAAACACGGTCACTGTAAATGGTGATCGCTACGAAAAAATGTTGACCGATTTCCTTATTCCTAAATTAAGAGATCTTTGTCTAGAAAACCACTGGTTCCAACAAGACGGAGCTACCTGCCATACCACGAGGAACTGCATGGCAGTTTTGCGTCAAACGTTTCCAGGCGAGTTAATCTCAAGATTTGGAGACGTTGAATGGCCCGCAAGGTCTCCGGATTTTTCTCCCTTAGATTATCATCTCTGGGGATATTTAAAGAGTAGGGTCTACAGAAATAACCCAACGACCTTGCAAGAATTGAAGGCCGCCATCACAAATGAGATACAGGCCATACCACCGCACACTCTTGCTTGCAAAAGTGATGCAGAACTTACAAGCGAGAACACTGGAATGCTTGGCAACTAATGGAGCACATTTGAAAGGAGTCATTTTAAAAAAATAAATATTTCATAATAAACTTGTAACTCTACTCTTTCGAATGATATATAGTTTTTATGAAAGGAATTAAATATTAAGAATATTTGGCTTTTTTTTATGGGTCCCATTTATCTGGATCACCCAGTATATATATATATATATATATATATACGAAAATTATTTCACGAAAGTAACATATATATATATATATATATATATATATATATATATATATATATATATATGCATTTAACTGCAATGACCACGCAGTATATAAATGAATATAAACGACGTAAATAAGGAGCGTCTCTGCACACGATTTGCGAGGGTGCCCTCTCAGGGCATTGGTTTCTGCCCTATGTAGGAGAATTTCGATTTATGATTGGTGAGGTCCGTGGTGTAATGGTAGCGCATCCAACCGGCAATTGGAAGGCCCTGGGTTCAATTCCCGGGCGGTTCGCCTCATTTTTCATTTATTCGTTATTTCTCTTCCCCGTGTGCAGAGACGCTCCTTATTTACGTCGTTTCTATTCATTTATATACTGCGTGGTCATTGCAGTTAAATGCACATATTCACGATTTGCGAGGGTGCCCTCTCAGGGCATTGGTTTCTGCCCTATGTAGGAGAATTTCGATTTATGATTGGTGAGGTCCGTGGTGTAATGGTAGCGCATCCAACCGGCAATTGGAAGGCCCTGGGTTCAATTCCCGGGCGGTTCGCCTCATTTTTCATTTATTCGTTATTTCTCTTCCCCGTGTGCAGAGACGCTCCTCATTTACGTCGTTTCTATTCATTTATATACTGCGTGGTCATTGCAGTTAAATGCACATATTCACGATTTGCGAGGGTGCCCTCTCAGGGCATTGGTTTCTGCCCTATGTAGGAGAATTTCGATTTATGATTGGTGAGGTCCGTGGTGTAATGGTAGCGCATCCAACCGGCAATTGGAAGGCCCTGGGTTCAATTCCCGGGCGGTTCGCCTCATTTTTCATTTATTCGTTATTTCTCTTCCCCGTGTGCAGAGACGCTCCTTATTTACGTCGTTTCTATTCATATATATATGTGTGTGTGTGTGTGTCATATATAATATATATATATATGGGAATGAACTGAGAATGGTTCCCTGAGGTTTTTTATGATACATACAGACCGTGCATGGAACAAGGAACTCTTCTAGAATAATTAAGTCCACTATAGTCCGAATAAGTAATGGTAAATGACAAATACTATAGTTTTTCCTTTTCATGATGCTAGCCCGACGCGGGCAACGGGTCACTCGCAAAGAGGTCCCAAAAATATAGCTTCCCTCACCAGCTATCTGCAAAGCAGATAGGATCCAGCTTTGGGACAGGAAACAAGGAAACAGGGACAAGAAAAACTATAGTATTTGTCATTTACCATTACTTATACGGACTATAGTGAATTTAATTATCCTAGAAGAGTTTCTTTTTGCAGGCACGGTCTGTGTGTATCATAAAAAACCTCAGGGAACCATTCTGAGTTAATTCCCATCTTGAAACGGACATGTTATGTGCCTTGAAAAGTGGACGCTCAATTCTGCCAGTTGAGGTTTAAGTTTTGGTTTTTGGCTAAAAATATAATAGCTAACCCTTTTTCTTTGATGTATTCAATCTGACGTGAAGGCAGCGAGTCTTTCGCTTATATTGAGGTTCTAAATGTGGCGAGGCTACGCTGTTTTAAACCCTAGATCCATGTCCCAAAACTGGATCCTATCAGCTTTGCAGATAGCTGGTGAGGGAAGTTATATTTATGGGACCTCTTTGCTAGTGACCCGTTGCCCACGTCGGGCTAGCATCATGAAAAAGAAAAACTATGGTATTTGTCATTTACCATTACTTATTTGGACTATAGTGGATTTAATTATCCCAGAAGAGTTCCTTGTTCCATGCACGATCTGTGTGTATCATATATTATTATATATATATATATATATATATATATATATATATATATATATATATTATATATATATATTATATAATGATATAATGCCTTTTGCTTTAAGCTCTGTTACCTTACTTTTGCAAGGGGTAAGTAACATTATGGAAAAAGAAGCATTTACCTCAGATATTAAGGTAACAATCATTGCTTTAGCTAAGGAAGGTCATTCCCAGAGCAATATTGTTTCCAGACTTAATCTCGCTCAAAGCGCTGGGTATTTGTGGTCGGAACGCAGCATGGCGGCTTCCGTCCGAGTTGTTCATTCTGACGAAGGTAAAGCTTGTCACTCCACCTTAGACCTACAGTTTAACGTGGAATCCGAACCACGCTCCACCAGCAGCCCAGCTTCTTAACCAGTGGGATATCCAGGGTTACCCATTTATCTACCAACCAATATCTTTATTGTGTGGAAGGATGAACAACTGGGTTTTACTGGGTTTTGCCTCGATCCCGGGGCCGATGGATTCAAGTCAGCGACGCTAACCACTACATCACCGAGGCGCATTATACGAGTATAACTTATAGTGGTCTAGAAAGTAGGCTTACTATAACACTGGGCAACACGTATTTTATTGAATGATATCTGACACTTGATTCTAGGTAATTTGGGTGCGCTGAATACGAATTTCAACTCGGTTTGGCTCTATCAGGTCCTGATTCTTGTCGACAGCCTATGTGCCATTTTCCAGATTTTTCAAATTAGGACTAAAAAATTAAGTCATGTGTTAAATTTTTTTTTCAAGTTTCATGAATACAAGCAGTTCAAACTACAGTAAAATTACATTATAACGATAGAAATGACTTAAAATAAAAAAACAAACAGATATGAAGCTTTCACTGTGGCAAAAATTTTCTTTTGTAAGACTTTCTAGCGTATTTGCTTGTTGATGGCAGGTCTCTTTTCAAGCACCAGCAGTAATCAGCCATCATGTGGGAATCCCAGCGGCCTTGGTACCGTTCCTCCATAATTTTGATATCTTGGTGGAATCTCTCCCCTTGTTCGTCACTTACATCACCTAAATTACTTGGAAATTGGTCAAGATGGCTATTCAAAAAATGCATTTTTATGCTCATATTGCAACCTAACTCTTTGTAGTCCCTTAAAAGTTTTTTTACGATTTCTTCGTAGTTATCTGCCCTATAATTGCCTAAAAAGTTTTCTATCAAGTCCACGAATGAGAACCAGCCATTTTTTTCGCGTTCATTCATGACATTAGGAAAATTGCTGTCTTTAATCATTGTTCTTATTTGTGGACCGTCGAAAATTCCCGCCTTGATTTTTTCATAACTTAAACTTGGAAATTTTGAAGTTATGTATTTGAAACACTCGCCGTTCGTATCTAAAGCTTTTACATATTGTTTAATGAGGCCTAGTTTTATATGCAGAGGAGGAAATATGATTTTATCTCTGCTCACTAAAGGTGGATTAATTACGTTTTTTCTCCGACAGTAAGTGATGTTCGTGCTGGCCAGATTTGTTTGAAATAATGTTCTTCCTTGGCTCTGCTGTCCCATAAGCAAAGGAAGCAGGGATATTTAGTATACCCTCCTTGTTGTCCTAGCAGAAAATTAACCATTTTTAAGTCAACACATATGATCCACTCGTGCTCCCTATATTTGATAAGATTTAAAACCTTTTCTATATGTTCATACTTTTCTTTTAATTTTGTTGAGTGCCCAATCGGTATCGAGCCGTATAGATTGCCATTATGCAACAACACACACTTAAGACTTCTTTTCGAACTGTCTAAAAACAAGCGCCAATCATTTGCATCGTAAGACTCAACCCCCATCTTCTTTAACAAACCAACTATGTCGCAGCAATATACTAAACTATCCTCTGTTCTAAAATATTTAACAAGTTCTTCTTCTCTTTTTCTGTAAAATGAAATGTATGTGTTTGAAGTAAGCAAGTTTTTCTCTTTAAGTCTTGAAGCTAAAATTTCCGCAGCCTTTTTTGGCAAATTTAGATCCCTTACAAGATCATTCAACTCGGCCTGGTTAAACTTTTGCGGATCGTTTTGACTTTCAAATACGCTGGGGTCAAAATCGGTCTGACTCCTCAAAGTGCATAACAATATTTTCAGGAACATCTTCACTAATTCTTGAGTTGGCAGACCCTTAAATTTGGAATGGGGATCTCATTTGAATGTAGCACAGGTCGTATCGCGGTGTCGAAATTTGGGTACTCGATACAATGTTTATTTTTCTTAGTGAAGCCCGAAGTCTTGACAAAGCAAAGGTAGCAATCGGTCTCGTGGTTAGTAGGCTCTCGCCACACCTGATATGGAAAAAAAATTGTAAAGCGTTAACAAAGCGACGAGAGACTTGTTTTTATGAATTTTATCAAAAGTTATCACCCAAACATTTAACATTTCTATGTGTTTCAACCTTATGCAATATTTGAGATTCTTATAAACATTTTCTGTAAATTTTTGTTTATGTACCTAAGTTACAATTACATTTAGGTAAGTTACAGTATACTAGTGATTAAATTACGTAGTTTTATGAAATCATAAACTTACCATCGGAACTCCAAAAGGTATTTTTGAATCCGAACCCTTCGTCCAATGTCGCAGTCTTTCAATGCATATAGTGCAGGCTTTATGTGGAGCCCACGATTTATCTTGGTCCCCCAGTTTTATGCCAAAATAAGCTAAGTAAGCTCTTTTTACGAAGTCAGTTATATTTGCTCGTTGATGTGGAAGTGTAAAATTTCCACTATATAACGAAGGAATCAGGGTTGTTTTTGCATTTGAACTTTCTAGTGCTTGATGACATATTGCTTGATTGTTCTGCCAATTTGTAAAGGTATTTAAAGCCCTTAATTCATATAAATTTAAGAAAATCTGAAATATAAACACAAAAATTAGTTTAAATAGGTACTTATTATGAAATAGGTACTTACAATCTATGAAATTAACTAGAAACACGGATGAGTAGGTACAATATAAATTACGTCTAATTAAATCAACTATATTAAATCACGATGACAAAATTACTCACTAAATCATATGCCAATTCAAAATTATGTTAATGCCCAAACTTAATTAACTAACTCGACTGACTGACTGACTGACTGATTGAATTGACTGATTAACTCTGGAAACGAGTCGCTTTTATATATTTTAGTTGTCCCTCTAGAATACTCTACAGAGAACAGGAACGCTCAAGAAAATTTTAGAATTCTATGATATTTTTAGCTTAATTTACTAATATTAAAATGGGTTAAAATGACAAAATTAAAAATTTTTTAGGGTGTTACATATAAAAATATACATAATACAACAATACCATAAAATAGGTACAAATACCTAGATAAAAACCTAGTTGCATAATGTGTAACTGCAAAAAGACAGCGAGTATTGAGAAAAAAACCTTTTTATGAATACGACGAAAGAGGAGGGGTGTTGAGCAAAATCAGGACCTGATAGAGCAAAACCGAGTAAAAATTCGTGCTCAGCGCACCCAAATTACCTAGAACTAACTGTCAAATCTAATTCAATAGACAAAAAGTTGAAATTTGTTCCCCAGTGTAATTTATGAATTAAGTTGAAACGAATGCTTAGGGTTACCAGTCTGGGCGGTCAGCCCAAACAAACAATATATAATGAGGTACATAGAAATGACGTTGTGGTTTTTTTTTAATTAGAAAAATAAATGAATTACAATGATTAACAATTATGTATACGTTAATTGTGCTATATTGAAATAACTGATTACACTGGTATGCAATATATCTGATGTTTCAACATACATCACTGTTTTTATCAATTCACGTGTGCTGAATCAAAAAATCACACCCATTTTTTCTCATCACGTACAGTTTTGTGGCAAATACCTATCACCCATTTTGTATGGGTGGTATATACGGTAACATATAGACATACACCCATTTATGCAATATATGTGTACAATACATACATAGAATGATTTATTCATTATATTTATATGCAGATACCATATATATATATATATATATATATATATATATATATATATATATATATATATATATATATATTATATATTTATTTTTTTATTTTTTATTTTTTATTTTTTTTCAAAGTATGACCGCTCATGGCCACCAAAAGAAAGGTGGATAGCAGAGCGAACACAGGACGAAGATTATGGAACAACTAATGGAAATGAACAAAAGACGGGGGAGGAGGAGGAGGAGGGGGGGGGGAAGCAGAAAGATCATAGCGGAGTCACAGCCGGTAAAGAAGTCGGGAGCGAAAGAGGAAGGAGAACAACCCGGTTATCGAAAAGTAGAGACCTTCAGATAGAAGAGCGCCAAGCCTATCACAAGGCCCGACGCTCTCCAAAAAGGGAAAATACTCTGCGCGCAGCGCAGACTAAAACGGACACTCCACCAGGAGGTGGGCAACTGTAAGTAGGACGTTACAATTGGGACATCGGGGCACCCGATCCCCGGCCATCAAACAGCCATGGGTCAGGTGGGTGTGGCCAATACGGAGGCGGGCCAGAGCCACCTCCTTATGGCGCGACCGATGGAAAGAAGAGGCCCAACATCCCAATTTGGGTTTAATCTTGCAAAGTTTGTTATCTGTAGCGCCATCCCAGCGACTCTGCCACCGGGAGCGCAAAAACCTACGGAAGCCAGGGATATAATCGGAAAAAGGGAGGGACACGGGTGAAACATGCAGTCGGCACGCGGAACGGGCAGCTCGATCGGCAGCCTCATTTCCAGCCACGTTAACATGTGCTGGGACCCAGCAAAATACCACCTCCCTGCCACCGAAAGCGACAAGGGTATGGCACAGTAGCTGGATTCGTCGGACCAGTGGGTGACAGGGTCAAAACACTCCAGGCCATCCAGGCACTGCGGGAATCCGAATAGATGACAAACGACCCATCCGGATGCTCCCGCACCACCTCCAGAGCGCTCAGAATGGCATAGAGCTCCGCCGTGAAAACGGAAGCCTCATCAGGGAGACGGGTACATCGGGGAGCAAGGGCAGACGACTGGGGAACAGCCGCGGCCCCAATGCCCCCCGACGACCTCGAGCCATCCGTGAAGACCGCAACACATGCAGAGTGACACGCCGCATGCTGAAGGAACAGAGACCGAAGCAAGGCAGAGTCAGAATCGGTCCTGCGAACGGGGCGCAACGCCCTACAGCACGCAACAGGGGTGCTCTCCCAAGGTGCAACACCCTTGAAAGAGACCGGTATAACGGATGGAGGAGTAGTGCCCATACCATCGAGGAGGGAGGTCACCGTGTCGGTGAAATACCAACCCCCATCCCGGCAGAACGCCCTCTCCACCACCTGGAACAGAGGAGAGTTGGGAAGACGGAGGATCCGGAGATAGTGCTTAGCAATGAGGAACGACCTCCGATCCCCCAAGGGAGGGATGTCGCACTCAACCTGCAGACTATCAACCGGAGAGGAGCGGAAGGCGCCAAATGACATGCGCAGTCCTCTAGAGAGGACCGGATCCAGTATCCGAAGGGCCGTACCGGAGGCGGAGCCATACATCACACTCCCATAATCTAATTTTGATTGTACCAGGGACACGTACAAACGGAGGAGTGTCCGCCTATCCGCGCCCCATGTAGTATGCGACAGATATCCCAGCAAATCCAGGGTACGTCTTACAGACTCGCGCAGCCGGCGAAGGTGGGGAACCCAGCTCAAACGGCTGTCGAAAACCACACCCAGGAAACGTACCGACTGAACGAGGGCCAGAGGCTGACCCCCGAGTGTAAGGTTAAAGGTCGGGACGGCGCCGGACCCCCGTCTCCTCGACGGAAGGAAGGCCACACACGAAGTCTTCGGGGAAGACAGCGTAAGGCCCACCGACGACGCCCAGCGTTCAACCCGATTGACCGCGAGTTGGACTTGCCTCTCCACGAGGGGGGGACTCGTTCCCGTGGCATAGACAGCCAGATCGTCGGCATAGATGGAACATCGCACCGAGGGCGAAAGGGCTCCCGGTAGCAGACATGACCAGATTGAAGCAGGAGACGCTCAAGACACACCCCTGGGGCACCCCCTCCTCCTGAACATACAGGTCACATAGGGCCGCCCCATTACGGACGCGGAAAGTGCGACGGCAGAGGAAGTTACGAAGAAATGTGGGCAAAAAGCCCACAAAACCAAGAGACTTCAAACGGTCCATGACAACTCCCCGACGGGTCGTGTCATAGGCCTTTTGGACATCGAAGAAGACGGCCAGAACAAGATTCCGGCGGGAAAAGGCCTCCCGTACATCATGACCAAGGAGGAGAAGGGGGTCCAGAGTACCCCGAAATCGACGAAAGCCATACTGGGTCGGGGGGTATGACCCAAGCGACTCAAGTGTAAATGAAAGTCGGACGGCCACCATCTTTTCCAGGAGCTTGCATAAGCAGCTCGTCAAGGCAATAGGCCGATAGCCCGCCACCTCCGCCGGATCCTTCCCCGGCTTAGGTATCGGGACCACAATCGCCTCCCTCCAACGGGAAGGGAACGACCCCTCAACCCACACCCGGTTGAAAAGATCCAGCAAGAAGTGTAGGGCCATCGGGTGCAGATTCCAAAGAAAGTCATACGGAATGTCATCAGGGCCAGGGGCGGAAGAACGACGGGTTGCCAAGGCAGCCTGAAGTTCCCGCATCGTAAAGAGACGGTTATAGGGCTCGTTCCCAGGCGGCGGGAACGTAACATTCGACAAAGGACGATCCGCAGCTGAAGGCGAACGGGAAACCGCAGCAAAAGCCCCTGCCAGCCGATCGGCCACAGCAGCAGGATCCGAAAGGAAGCCATCCCCGTCCCGAAGGACAGGGCGACTAGCAGGGACCGGCTTCCCCTCGATACTACGTACCTTCCGCCACACAGCAGCAGAAGGGGTAGACGAGGAAATGCCGGACACAAAAGCACGCCAACTTGAGAGTCCGGCGGGCGAAAGCCTTCGCCCGCCGCATCTCAATCAAGTGGTCCGCGCGCAGGGTGCGGTGGAAGCGGCGCGTCGCCCTCTTCCTCTCGCACACCACCCGGTGACATGCTGGAGTCCACCACGGGACGCTACGCGTCCGCGGGTTACCGGAAGATCGAGGAATACAGTCCTCCGCGACGTCCATCAATACCCGCTCGAAGAACTCCAAGCTCTCATCCACAGAACCAAAGCTCAACACCGAACGGGCAATGACGGAACGAGCTCTGAAGGATGGCCAGTCAGCCCGCGCAAGGCACCACCTCGATCGAGACGAGACACCCGGCTGCGGTCCGACCGGCTCAAGACAGACTGGGTAATGATCACTGCCATAAGAGTCCCCCAACACCTTCCACGAAAAATCGAGTAAGGCATCGAGGGACACCAAGGAGAGATCAATACAGGTAAATGAACCCTTGGGTTCGTGGAAGTAAGTAGGTTCACCGGAATTGAGGCACGCAAAGGAAAGTTCCTCCATTAAGGAGAGTAACATACCAGCAACATTAGTCGACCGGACATCTCCCCAAGCCTGGTCGCGACTGTTAAAGTACCCGAGGAGGAGAAACGGTCGAGGCAGTTGCAGCACCAACTCGCGAACCGCGTCGCGAGAAGGAGGGTCATGAGGAGGAATATAAATCGAGCAGGCAGTGTACTGGCGATCTAAAAAGAGCCGCACAGCAACAGCCTTCAAGGAAGTGCGAAGAGGCACACCTCGCGATGGTAACGAATGATGCACATAAATCGCCGCACCCCGCCGGCGTGTGTGCTCATCCGGGGTGCAAGGGAAACCAACATAGCCAGAGAGACGAGGGAGTCCCCGCGCAGCCAGGATAATCTCCTGGAGACAAACACAGGAAGGCCGCTCGCTCTCCAGCAGGGAGGCAAGGTTCTCCCAGTTAGCTAAAAGCCCCCTACAGTTCCAATGCAAAATGGAACTGTAAGGGGAAGCGGCATTATAAGAGGCAGAGAAAACAGAGAAATAGCCACGGACCAAGCTGAGCAGCAAACTCAACGGTCCGTAACCAGGGACAGAATCGGCTTCCCCGACTCACCCCGAACGGGGGGGGTAGGGGCCACCGACCCCGCAGCTGCTTCACCCGTAGTAGAACGAGAAGTGGAGAGTAGAACAGGGAGGTCAGAGGGGGGCTCCCCTGGCGGGGGGAGAGACGACGAGACGGGCCCAGCCGAAACCCCCAACTCCCCACCAGAGGGGGGCTGGGGAGAACCAGATGTTCGAGGGCTCGTCAAACCAGACAAGCACTGATGGGGGGGGGGAGGAAAGGTCCACCACAGGTGGGAGAGGTAGATCCAGGAGAGAGACCCGACCACTCTCAGCAGGAGCCGAAGGGAGAGAGACTCCATGAAGAAGGGCCAGGCTCCTCTCGACCGGGTCTATCATGGGAACAGAGTCAGTAATCGAGGGTGTCATTGGGCGGTGTACCTCAACCGACACCCGGACACTGGTCGGGGCACCGGGAGGTGACGCCTCACCAGCCCTCCGTATAGGGAGGGGAGTCCCGAGCGGATCAGGAGCAGCGCGCCGCTTCCCCTCCGGTGAAGAAGGGGAAGCAGGGCGAACAGCAGTCATGATCGGGTCGGAAGGACTCCGACTCCGACCACGGCGACGCTTCCTCCTCCCCTTCGGGGCATCACCCTCCCCACCCGAGAGACGAGTAGGCAAGGATCCAGACCCCAAGGCCGGAGATGGAGAAGGGGCACTTGTAGGCAGGGAATCAGATGGGATGTCTGAAAGAGGCAGAGGAACAAGAAGGACCCGCGGCGCCAGGAGGACCACCAACCCCCGGAACTTCCAGGGGGGGCACCACTCCGGTAGACGCCAGGGTAGCACGGGAGGGGCCCGAGGACCCGCAAGGGCCAAGAGCCGCAGCGTAGGACAACCCCCGCCGCGGCTCCCGGTCACGGACCCTATCGCGCGCCTCCCGCGCACTAAGGAATTCGGTAGTCCTTAAGAACCGCACCTCGAATTCAAACTTGAAAACGGGGCAGTCCCGAGAGGAGGAAGGGTGGGCCCCCGAGCAGTTGGAGCACCGCGGGGGCTTCGTGCAGGGGGTAGGGTGCGCAGGCCCACCGCAGCGGACACATAGCTTACCCTCACGGCGGCACGCAGAGCTAACATGGCCGAACCGGTTGCAGCCAAAGCAGCGAACCGGGTCAGACACATATGGTCGCACCGAAAACTCACACGACCGGCGATCACCCACGCCCCAGAACCCCTGGGCCGGAGGCACAAGGGAGTCAAAGGTCAGGAGCAGACGAGCGGACGGGGTAAGAGCACCATCCCGGCGCGACGAAAAGCGGAAGACCCTCGTTATCCCCTGGGGGGCAAGATCCTCCTGCAACTCGCCAACCGGGATTGACAGCAGACGGGAAGCGAAAATGGTGCCCTGACAGCTATTCAATTGCGGATGGGGAGTCACAGAAACTCTGCAACTCAAAACATCCTGCAACTGTAGAAGGGACTCAGTCACCCCCGAAGAACGGGACTTCAAAAGAAGAGACCCATCCTTCAGAGGGCGGATATCATAACGACAGGGAACCCCTATCGTCTTAAGGCGCTGAAACACCCGTTCCGAGTTGCCCGGAAGGGAGCCAGCGGAAGGGCGGAGAACAAGGAACCTGTCCACCGGACAGAAATTGACAGCCGGGACAGGTCCATGTGTAACGGTAACCGAGAGTGGGCGAGAGGACGAGGGCCGCGAAGACCCCGCCCTACGGCCACCACGAGTCCGGCCACGAGAGCCAGACGCCGCAGAGGACGAGAGGGGGCCATACGGCTTGAAGGTCAATCCAGCGGAGGCAGAGGCCGCTGAACGACCAGAAGTAGTAGTCTTATCCAAATCCAAGGGCGGGCCAGGATCGTCAACAGGAGGGGAGTGAAGTTTAGAAATAGAACCCATAAATAATAGCTTTACAAAAAAGACAGCCTCGGACCCAAGGCGATGCACCATCCGCCGCTGCATCCTTCAAGGCGCAGGCCCAACGTCCCGGGTAGCCCGCCCCCTTACTCTCGTTTTAAAAACAGCAGATTGGCACTACGGAGATTTGTCCGTTAAGGGCCAAGCAAAGACCCAATCCAGACGCAGCAGCGGTCCGGGCGCCCGTACCATCCCCAGAGCACAGCTCAGCCACGGAGCGATGCCCCCCGGCGGGTGCACCCGATGACCCCAAGACTGCAAAATACAAACAGAGCGGGGGGGGGATACTATGATTGACAGAGGCACAGGACCGAGTCAAGACAAAAGAAATTCCGGGAAAGACGGAAAAAAAGGGGGAGCAAAAAGAAAAGGAAGGGGGGGAAAGAAAAGGAAGGGGGGGGGAAACGCAGCTAGGTAACTCTTCGCCCACACCCCGCGAGGAGTTGAGGAAACCTCAACAACCCACGAGGTGTACGAGCCCCCTCGGCCCGACAAGCCGGAGTACCTAATCGAGGGGGTTATATATATATATATATATATATACAGGGTGGGCGGAAAGTAGCTCCCTATTTTGGATTGGTAAAAAAATACGTATATTATCCATTTATTTCAGACGAAATAATATGAAAAGGTAGGCATACATGGTAGGTTTTCTGTAAAATTCAATGTGGGCTCCAACTCTTTCCACCAGCTTCTGGAGCCGCCCAGGAATGGCGTCCACTGACTTTAGCAGGAACTCCGGCGGGATGGAGGACATGACTTCCCGAATTCGGTCCTCCAGTTCTTCCAATGTCCTCGGTTTGGTGCGGTAGACTTCTTCCTTTACCCACCCCCAAAGAAAGAAGTCGCACGGTGTCAAGTCGGGGCTCCTGGCTGGCCATTGATGTGGACCACGACGACCCATCCAACGCCCAGGGAAGTGGGCATCCAGCCACTCACGGACAACAAGAGCGAAGTGCGGAGGGGCGCCATCTTGCATAAATATCAGATCGTCGATGTTCTCCCATGTGCTGACAACCGGCCAGACCTCGTTTCGCAACATAGCAAGGTACCGCTCAGCATTCATGGTGTTGCGCAGAAGGAACGGGCCCACAACCTGATCTGAGGTCATACCACACCACACCGTTACACTGAACCGATTCTGCCGTTTTTCAGCGGTAACCGTGCGACTTCTTTCTTTGGGGGTGGGTAAAGGAAGAAGTCTACCGCACCAAACCGAGGACATTGGAAGAACTGGAGGACCGAATTCGGGAAGTCATGTCCTCCATCCCGCCGGAGTTCCTGCTAAAGTCAGTGGACGCCATTCCTGGGCGGCTCCAGAAGCTGGTGGAAAGAGTTGGAGCCCACATTGAATTTTAGAGAAAACCTACCATGTATGCCTACCTTGTCATATTATTTTTTCTGAAATAAATGGATAATATACGTATTTTTTTACCAATCCAAAATA
>JAJOZX010010330.1:0-100000 GCA_023014485.1 Bathynomus jamesi | reverse complement strand
TTCATCTCATTCGTGAGCGATCATACTAAAATGGACGAGCAAGTGTAGTTTACGTCTCCCTACATTATCCTAGTATAGTTTACGTTCCCCTACATTATCCTAGTGTAGTTTGCGTTCCTCAACTTTGTCCGCGTATACCTAATCAAATAAAACGGATCACCTGAAGATCGGGGACCCCCAGCCTTCTTTAGTTAGCCTTATAAGGCTAACTGTGATGTGATGTGATGAAATGTCGGAGGTCTAGCCTTTTCAACGGCACCTCCTGATGTCTTCATCCTCTGTGCTGTGGTTTAACCATTTGATAGCGTATTTTCCAGAATTTATATATTCTGGTTTTTTTGTGGTCTATATTTTCCTTCCTAAAGATAAACCCCCAAATAATCTCCTCTTTGTCTGCCATAAACGGCTGTTGTAATTCGATGGCTTTTACTCTCTCCTCCCTGTAGGCACTACAGTCCAACAAGAAATGCTCCAGGTCTTCTTTTTCGTATGCACACATGGGACACTTGGTGTCCCCTCCTATAAATCTATTTCTGTCATTAAGTTCTAAATTATTTGCCTTACATCTGTATAATATGGTTGAGGCTGGGGTGTTATATCATATATATCCTCCGTGTCTCCAATGTTTCTTTTCCATTTCCTATATATTTTTAAACTTTCCTTTCCATCCATATCTTTCCTCCAGTGGTCCTAATCCCAGCTACGTAGTTTGTTCGCCAGTTCCTTTTATTTGCAGTCTTTTGGATATTTTAGATTTATTCTCAAGTCACTCGTATATCCCTCAACCTCCTTCATCCACTTCCCTCTTGTTTCTTCTTTTACTTTTCTAAATATTTCACCTACCAACCTGCCTGTGTCATTTTTCAAGATACTTTTTACATAGTTGAGCTTTCCTTTCATTATCCTTGTTCTCATCATTGATGCCCCTATTTCTCCCCTCAAACCACCCACAGCCACACTTCTTCCTGCTGATAGTATCGTTCTGTATACTCCATTCTCATATTTTTGTAGCTGTTGGATTTCTGTTTTGTTTAGTTCTATAATAGTTGTTCCATATAATACTGATGGTAGCGCCAAGCCTTTCCAGAACGCCTTTCATACAACCAGTTTATTACAACTCTTTTTCTATTACTGAGTAGGTCATATTTGCCATTTTCTGTGCTTTTTGTAACATAAGTTCATTTTGCTTTTGGAAACAATACCGTGTATTATTAATTGTTATGTAGTGATGGGACGATTAATCGGAATCGGAATCGAGAATCGGAAGAATCGAGCATTTTTCAGGAATCGGAATCGGAATCGAGAAAATTGTACCATGATTTCCGATTCTTAAAACGATTCTTTAACTTTTAATTGAACCAGTTTTGCGATGTAAACTTTAAAATTTAAATGAAAGAGGATAACAAATTTTATTTTTATTGTATTGTAGCTATACATTAAAACATGTATATCCATGATGTGTAATCAAGAAGATTAAAATGAATTGTTACAACTTACAGTGATTTTATTTTTAACCAATCTATTATAATTTATAATTTTATTACCATACTCATAATGTAAATAGTTAATCTTACCAGAGTAAAATATGACAATTTCCAGAAAAACAGGTATAGAATTATATATTTAAAAATATTGAGAATCGGAATCGGAAACGAGAATCGTATCGGAATCGAGACTTTTTAGTGGTATCGGAATCGGAATCGTTAAAAATTTTGGTATCGTCCCATCACTATTGTTATGCCCAAATATTTTATTGAATTTACCACTTTAATTCCCTCTATCTGCTCTGGTGCTTCTTTTTTGTTGAATATCATAAAATTACTCTTATGGCCTGGAGATTAACAAAAATATGTCCTCCCTATTTGTATTACTTTTTTGATATTATCACTTGCCTCATCTATTGACATTGATAGCTATAATCCATCATCCGCAAAAAATAATGTATGTATTTTAAATTTCTCATCTTTATATCCTATATCTTCGTTATCCAACTTCTCCAGAATTTGGTAGTTAGGGATCGTATTATCGATCACTTAGAAAGTAGGGGTTTGATTAATAGTAGTCAGCACGGGTTTCGACGCCATAGGTCTTGTTTAACTAATTTGTTAGAATTTTATAACGAAATAGTGCGCGAATACGATAGGCATAGGGCAGCTGACGTTATTTATTTAGATTTTAAAAAGGCGTTCGATACAGTTCCGCATAGGAGACTAATTGCGAAGGTTAAAGCGCACGGTATACGCGGTCAGGTAGCTAACTGGTTAGAAGAATGGCTTCGTGCTAGGAGGCAGAGGGTCGTAGTTAATGGTAGTGAATCGGGGTGGTTAGATGTAGGTAGCGGTGTCCCACAAGGTTCAGTGTTAGGCCCATTGCTATTCGTAATTTACATTAACGACATAGATGTAGGATTGACTAGTAACGTGTCAAAATTCGCGGACGATACTAAAATAGGCGGTAAGGTTGTTAACGAGGACGATAGAAATAGGATCCAAGACGATGTAGATAGGATTACGGAGCGGACGGATAAGTGGCAGATGCAATTTAACGTAGATAAATGTAAAGTTTTGCATATAGGTTCTCGCAACAATAATTACGCGTACACGATGGATGATAAGGAGTTAGCGAGCGTTGACGAGGAAGTAGATTTAGGCGTACGCGTAACTAAAGATTTAAAGGTTAGGAACCAGTGCCTGGAGTCTTGCGCAAAAGCTAATAGGATGTTAGGCTTCATAGCGCGTAATTTCGAATTTAAATCGAAGGATATTATATTGCCCCTTTACAAGTCCCTAGTCAGGCCTCATTTAGAATATGCCGTTCAGTTTTGGTGCCCGTACTTGCGTGAGGATATTGATAGGTTAGAAAGGGTTCAGCGTCGTGCCACGAAACTTATTCCGTCATTGCGCAACAAGCCTTATGAAGATAGGATTAAAGTGTTAGACTTGTATTCACTCGAAACTAGGAGATTAAGGGGGAGCTTATTGAAGTTTTCAAAATCGTTAATAACATCGATAACGTAAATTTTGACAAATTGTTCACTTTCGATAATAGTAATACTCGTAATAACGGATTCAAGTTGCGTGGCAGACGTTTCATTACTAATATCGCTAAAAACTTCTTTACGTTTAAAGTAATTGATAAATGGAATAATCTTCCCGCGTCAGTCGTTCATTCTACCAGCGTTAATGTGTTTAAGAACCGTCTTGACAGACATTTTAAAAATATTAACGTTGTTTAAAATTAAAAAAGAAAGTTAACAACAGGAGCTCTGGTGGTGGTGCTCGAGGATGAGTCTGTTGACGATGAATGCCAGCTTGTGACATGCCAGCGTGTGATGCCAGCAATTAATTATTAAAAAAAAAAAAAAAAAAAAAATTAGACTAACACGAACGTAGATGTAGCTCGTAGCGTAAACTAACCCACTTTTTGTTTAACTGTACCTACTTTTTTTTTTTTTTCTCCTTTCTTGCATGTCTGTAACTCTCTTTACTTGCATGTTTGTAGTTTGCATGGTATGACAGTGAGTTAAGACTGTGTTTGCATGGTTTGTAAGCGTTCTTATTTTACTTCTTTTCATCTTTCACCCCTCTCCTATTTTCTCCGACTATTTTTCTGACTTGCCGGCGGATGATGATGGTGAGACCTTTTTCCTCTTTTTCTGAATGAATGTTAACCCACGAATGATAGGTGTTGCTCCTTATTTAACCCCTTCTTCTCTTCTCTTAACCCCCTACTCTTTCCTTTCTCTCGGGCTAGCCTTAGAGTGGATCTTAGGGTCTTTGTTAGCCTTAGCTTCTGTAGATCTGTAGATCCTTGTCTTATTCCCAAAGGTGGGCAGGACCGAACTCCAGGAACTAGGTCCTTTTTAAGGACCGTGAGCGGGAAAGTCGGTCCTTTTCTCAGTGAGGACCGAAATAAGGAGCGACGGTCCATTTTTAAGCAATTCCGGACGGTCTTTTTTAGTGATTTTAGTGTGTTTAGTGATTATTTGAAGTTCTAAAGAAGATGGATCGTTTCCTCCAGAAGACTCAGAAAGAGACTGAGACTGAACTGAAACTTGTTTCAACACCTGGAGGAGACGAAGAATCTACTGATGTTAGTGCTTCAACTTCAAGTCAAGCAACTGGAGCTCCTAGCGGAAGAACTGAACCCGGCAATCCCTGGCCGTACCTGGACAAATACTTTGAATACCTGGGCCCCAAGGGTGAGCAGAACCTGGAGTACAAGTGCTTGCTGTGTTCATCAAGTTTAACACGCCTATCCCATCCAGTGCCGCCGTGGAGAGGCTCTTCTTTTGGGGAAGGACGTCCTCAAGCCGAAAAGGTCAGGGCTCAGTGACAGCCATTTTGAAATGCTAGTCTTCTTGAAGGGAAACTCAAGCATTTAACTTAATAACTTTTTTTCATCATTTATGTATTGTATTAATTATAATTTACGTTAATAAAATTAAAGATTTCCGGTGTCTTTAATTTCATTTTTCATTTTAATCAAATTTTTCACTTATATATAAGGACCGAGGACCGAGTCGTTCCTAGGTCCTATCTTCAGAAAGGACCGTGACCGGAACCGTCGGTCCAGTTTGAGGCAAGGACCGGGACCGGGACAGTCGGTCCTTTTTGAGGCCCGGGTGCCCACCTTTGCTTATTCCACTGCTTACTTCTATTTCTTTACATAGCTCATCATTTAGCCTCACTGTGGTTCTGTCCCCCTTATAGATTTTTGTTATTACTTCTATTATGTTTGGGTGAATCTTATATCTCAGGAGAGCTTCCACTAGTTTTTCTCTTTTAACCAAATCAAAAGCTTTTGCGAAGTCAATTGCTGCCACTATGAAGGGTTTTCTATTTCTGTAGCTATTTTCTATATAATATTTCAAGATATAAATATTATCCTCTATTCTTCTCCCTGGTGAAAATCCAGCTTGCGTATCCTTGTCCTCATTATTCCTAGTTAGGTATTCTTCTATCTTCGCTTTTATGATAGACATGAACAGCTTGTGTGCTACATCAGTTAATGCTGTAGGTCTTAGGTGAAAATATCACGACCTAACCTAACCAATCGTTAGGTCACCTGTACGCCCTTGACAAGTGGTTAGGTTAGGTCGTGATATTTTCGTTAGTTAGCCTTATAAAGCTAACTAAAGAAGGCTGAGGGCCCTGATCTTCAGGTGATCCAATAAAACGTTAAAACTAACTAAAATATTACGACTTAACCTAACCAGTCGTCAATTTATATATATAAATTGACAATTGGTTAGGTTAAGTCATAATATTTTCGTTAGTTTTAACGTTTTATTTGATGGATTCATTTAAAAAATGTCTCCTAAAGATCCTAGTGTAGTGTGTGAACCCCTTTTGCGTCAGGGGGACGTAAACTACACTTGCTCCAAAATGGATACCCAACAACTTATGTTTACTATTTACAGTTTCATTCTACTCAACTTTCTACCTCTGAGAAAGTAATGAAAAATTATATTGTTCTCTTTTACTCTAATCTATGTTATTGCAACTGTAAGAATCACAATATGCAACAAATCCTGACCCTAATACGAAATTACCAGCAATTCCAAACGCGCGTTCGTCTGCCCGCGACCTCATGCTTAACATTGGTGAATTAAATGTGTAATTTGTATTGCTCGCAACAAGGGCAATAAGTTGAAAGAATTTTGTTTTTTGTCATGGCACCCGTCATTAAGCTTCGACTACTTGAAGTTAGCTAACAGCATAATCAGTGTACAGCACACTGTAATTGTAGCAACCTTTTCCGGAACATAAGAACATTTTAGTAAAACGCAAGCAAATCTGCCTACAACATGAAATGACTCCAAATAAACTATTTTTATGAACAAAAAATAACTCGGTATGAAATTTCCCCTCAAAATAATTGGCTGTGACTTCAATGACGAATTTTCTTCTCGAAGAGACACGAATTCTACAAATATACTTTCAGTTTTTTTGAACATTTGTTTCCTATTACAAGAGTAGCGTGAATAGTGTAGTTTTTGAAGCTGCTATTCCTAACATAAAGTACAAAAACAAATGTGCGACTACACTCATTTAAACAATTAATGTTGGGGCCTATTATATTTTATGGTATCTAGAAATACTGGTTTGTTGGTTTAGTCCTGTTCTTGAAGCGTCAAACCAAGGCCTACTTATATCTAGTCAGGCCACGCTTGTACAAAATTTCATACTCTTTGTGAAATCGAGGAAAAGCCAATGAGACTATAAACTTACAAAAATACCAGTCATCAGAATTTTTAATTTCACATCCAAACCCAGTGAAACCAAATTGTGAAGCTGCACTAAAAATCTAAGTGTCTCATGAGCTTAAAGTAAGCGGCTGTTAAAAAAAAAAAAAAAAAAAAGGTCAGGTAGAAATAACCACACATATTTTCAAACAAAATATAAACAAAATAAATCTAGAATAAAAAAAAATAACCCTCGTTTCTAACCAACTAGTGAAGTTGGGTTTCCCTAATTAACAAAAAGAAGAAAGAAAAAAGTTTGTGAGACAAAGAAAAACGGAGCTCTTTGTTAATCTTCGAAAATTTTGACTGCTGAATGAAGTGGGCTAGTTTTTTCATAAAAAATTCTCGTAGTTCCCCAACTAACCGGGCAACTTAAAGTCAACCTTTGAACCTCATTATTAACCACTGCAATTAAACTAAAACCCTGTTTAACTAAATAGTGGCCTACCAGAACTAGGTGTAAGTAATTTAATTAAAATACATAACTAAGGTAAGAGATTAAAACTAGGTACCTAGAAGAAACTCGAACCGGGCTGCAACAGCCCTAACTAAATAATTAAATGGCTGTTATAGCCCCTATTAAAACTTAAAGGCAATATAGCCCTAACTTAACTTGAGTAAAAACCTTCAAAACCTTAAACCTTTAAAAACAAAAACTTAAGGGCAATACAGCCCTAGCCTAACTTAAACTGCAAAACCTAGGTCTGGGAAATAGTCCCTATAAATAAATAACTTAGCAGTGTGCCAAATAGTAACTTAAAACTTAACAAATAAAATTCAAATCTGGAAACTAAATTAAACTTATGGATTAGTTAGAAACAGAAAGGGTAACGTTCAACTGGCAACTTCATTTTTGGTAAGTCTAAATTAATTTTAATGAATTTAGTTTGACCATAGTTAGTAATCTGGCTGCCGACCAAAGTTTAACCTTAAAACCACTGCAGCCTACAGTGAAAAAGTCTGTAGCTATGCTGACAGTGTCTAAATGGGCCATTATTATTTCTATAATTACTGTGTCTATTTAAAATAAACTTAGCCTTAATATTACACCTAAATAAAAATAATCTCTCTCTCAAGTAAAATAAATTTTTCAATAGCGGCTTAAAAATTTGTTCAAAATTATTTTCATGTTATAATGCGAGTGTAGACCAACTAGACATTGGTAGACTTTGGTCACACTACAAATAATGTTAATTATATGAAATAAGGTTGTCCCAGATGGCCATAAATTTGAAGTTTTGAAATGTGAATGAGCTTAACCTGTGTGCGTTCGAAAGCTCACATTTGTTCCAGCCAGGATTTAGCATAATTTAGCCGCTGATATCATTTCTGAATTGGTGACATTAATTTTTTAGATTTAGCTCGAACGACTTCCTGTAGAGCAGGGGTGGGGAAACCCTCGCCCGCGGGCGAAATTTCGCCCACGAGCTAATTTCAATTCGCCCGCTTAGGTATTTATTATTTACTAAAAAATATTTATTTACAGCCCAGCAAATAGCTTTTCAAAATACATCTTATATACAGCGTGTCCCAAAGAAATGTATACCCACTTTGTTCGATAATACCAGCTATGAGGATAATAAATATATTACTTTTTATATGTTTTTTAATAAAGAATTTTCTCCTGAATCTAAATATGTAATTATTTTTATTAAAAATTGAAAAACAAAAATGTTACAGATGTTTAAATTATAATTATTATTTTCGAGACTTCATGTGCGATATTTTCTAATATTTTTGCACGTATACGAGATAAGCTTGAAACCGACGGCACTGTGCAAAACTTACAAAAACAACGTTCTGGAAGACGTCGAACATCTTAGATAAAGTGTCATTTAACCATGGAATTTGTAAATTTTTTGAATTAACTAATAATTACAACATTTATGCTTCAATATCAACACTAAACATAAGTATCTCAAAACAGTCGGTTAAAATATTAGAAAATATCGCACATGAAGTCTCGAAAATAATAATTATAATTTAAACATCTGTAACTTTTTTGTTCTTCAATTTTTAATAAAAATAATTACATATTTAGATTCAGGAGAAAATTCTTTATTAAAAAACATATAAAACGTAATATATTTATTATCCTCATAGCTGGTATTATCGAACAAAGTGGGTATACATTTCTTTGGGACACGCTGTATATAAGCTTAAAATTTGCCAGACGCCCGCGGAGGTGTTTATGTTATCGATTTTCGCCCTTGGTACTGAAAAGTTTCCCCACCCCTGCTGTAGAGATTCTGAACATTGTTTACAAATCAGTTATGGCAAAAATTGATGGTAGTAATGACATTCATGTTATTTTACTTATTAAACTCTTCAAGTTATAATGGAAACTGATACAGATTATTATTAATATTATAAAAAACAAGTAACTCACTCATGATTATAAAATAAGATGGTACTGGTTCAACACCTCACCGGAAATTGATGACATTAATTATCCTTTTGCGTGTGTGCTTTCGAGTTGTTTAACTTCGGTCGTAGCGGTAACGGTCAAGTGACGGAGGGGACTGACAACTTTACGTGGGATCCGAACCACTGGTCGCTACATCATCTGAACGCGCATGACGGCCCCCAGCCAACTACTATCTACACCCGCTGTCGCTTAACTTCGATGTTCTACGGGAAACAATGTTGTGATATGGCCAAAGGATATGGTCCTATTACCTATGCTGTTACTACTTTCTCTACATCGCTTAGGCTACCAAAAACATTCCCAACATTCACTGTGTTAAATAACCTAATTAGTTTGGGGTGGGGGAGAATATCACTAGTAAATTACCTTTTTTGGGGGTGGGGGGGAGAGTATCACTAGTAAATTACCTTTTTTAGGGTGGGGGGGGTGAGTATCACTAGTAAATTACTAATAATATCCCAAAGAAGAGAAGAATGTCGTTCATTTAACTATGTAGACCCCGAAGGGCAGCAACAAAGTAAAACTGAATAACGGCAAATGTTTTAATCATTATTGAAACAATAAAATTTGTTTTCATTCATAATTCATTGAACGTATATATAAGAAACGGACTACGTCGAAGCCAAGTCACATTTCCTGTTAGATTAGCAAAGTTAAGCATAAATCTGTGGATCCCATCCGCCACATGACCCGTACTGTTAAATAACCTTTCTAACAAAATTTGGCGAAATAATATATTTTTTAGAAATCTCCAAATTTCTAAAGGAATTTTCACACATTCACAATTTTTCTTCAAGACAATTGTTGGAAAAAAAAAAAATATACATGTACGGCATGAGAAGGTGCCCCCTCAGGGCATTCCATTCCGCTCGTATGTAGGAGAATTACGAGTTGTGAATGATCGGGGACCTTGGTGCAGTGGTTAGCATATCCGACCGGCAATTGGATGATCCCGGGTTCGATTCCTGGGAGGTGCCTCATTTTTCATTTGCTCGTTCTCTCTCCCCATCTTGTGCGGACGCTCTTCTACACAAGCGTCGTTCTTTACATATATATATATATATATATATATATATATATATATATTAACGTTTCACCCGTTACTTGAGGTATCTTCCAAAACTGAATAAAAATTTTAAAAAGTACAAAACGTTGAAAGTAATATTATCGTACATGTAAAATTCAATATCACAAATTTTGTACATTGATGAGATTTCCCGAAAATTCAATGTTCTTTCATTATTATGTACCGTACATTCACACTTATTTCAGTTTTATCAATTAAAAATATTGAAGAAACATTCTATTTTGTTATATTTAATATTTATTTGTAGATTAATTTCTTTAATGAAGCGATTCCGCCATTCGCAAACTGTGAAAAACATTGAAAAATCCTTTAAAATGGTGTTTTCTGGTTGTTTTCCCGTTTTTTTCTGGTATTTTTTCAAATGTCCGTGAATTTTGGTTGGTTTATACTTGTGCTGAAACGCTCTTTGGTGCAGTGTGTTTGTGGTGTAACCAATATAAGAGAAGTTACATTCATCTCCCGAGCATCTAAATTAGTCCACCATGTTCATACTTTCACTCTGAGAACACTTCTTTCTCCTTGAAAAATATGTCGACACGCGTTTAATTTCGTAATAATTTCTAATTACCAATTTCTTATTATTTTAATATCCTATTTTTTTAAAATTTGTTCAACAGTCGGAAATCGGAAGCACATAACGATTTCCGCCCCGTCATTATTATCCATTGGATAAAGGAACTGGATTTTTTTTAATTTTCCCGTCTCTTTAGGAAAAAGACCCCATTTAGATGAAATTTTGTGAGCACGATGTAATAATGTTACTATAGAAATTTTATATTTGTGGAGAAAGTACGAGTTATAATTTGTATTTTAACAAGAAAAAAGGGGTTCTCTCAGTGAAAATACGAATGTGGTATATCAATTTAGATGTTCGGAACAAAGATGTAATTCCTCTTACATTAGTTACATCACAAACACACTACAGCACCTCAGAGCACTTCAACACAAGTATAAAACGAAGCAAAATTCACGAACATTTGAAAAAAGACCAGAAAGAAAAACGGATACCACCACCACCTTGAGGAACTTTTCAATATACAGTATAAAAAAATGGGTGCTACTTTAGTATGCGGTCTACCTACGATTCGGCGGTCTACCTTTTAATTATAGTTTATTATCTTGTTTACTAATTGCTTGTTTACATCCCGATGTCAATCGCCCTTGACGATTGGTTAGGTTTAGTCATGATATTTTCGTTAGTTTTAACGAAAATATCATGACTAAACCTAACCAATCGTAGGTAGACCGCATACTAAAGTAGCACCAAAAAATGTTTTTCACAGTTTGCGAATGTCGGAATCACTTCGTTAAAGAAACTAATCCACAAATAAATTTTAAATATACCAAAATGGAATGTTTCTTCAATATTTTTAATTGATAAAACTGAAATAAGTGTAAATATACATAATAATGAAAGAATATTGACTTTTCGGGAAAATCTCATCAATGTACAAAATTTGTAATATTGAATTTTACATGTACGATAATATTACTTTCAACATTTTGTACTTTTTAAAAAATTTGATTCAGTTTTGAGAAGGTGTCTCAAGTAATATGGGCGAAACGTTAAAATATAAATATCTGAAGCGATAGTTTCCTTTTCTCAAGAATTATTTTGAAGAAAAATTTTCAAGGTACGAAAAATTAATTTAGAAAATTTGAGAAAAATTCTCCAAAATACGTTAAATTTGAAACTGACCTTAAATTTATTTATTTACTTATTTATTATTATTATTATTATTATTTTGTTGTTGTTGTTGTTGTTGCAGCTATTGAGATTTCTACTTCCTCCTCCATTTTGATCTCTTGTTTAAAATTTGCTGCTGACGTTTCGTTCATTTACTGGGAACATCGTCAGAGTGTCATCGTTTGTAATTCGCGTTGGAGCGAAATGACACCTCAAAAGGCCGAAAGCTTCTCATATATGATACATACCTACAATTTCTCTTCTCTGCGGCAGCTGTGTCACGCGTTACAGATGTCCTCACCGAAATTTAGCAACGCGAAGATAGTAATACTCTATTTAAAATACTATCAATAATAAGTAGTCTTAAAAAAAGTACAGAAAGTTTGAGATCAGGCGTTCTGCAAGGAGACTTTAAGTTGTTTTAAATTATAATTTAAAACAACTTAAAGATTAAGTTGTTTCAAATTATAATTCAAAATATAAAGATTATATTTTAAATTATAATTTGAAACAACTTAAAGTCTCCTTGCGGAACGCCTGATCTCAAACTTTTTGTACTTTTTTTCAGACTTCTTCTTATTGATAGCATTGCCTTATACTTCAATATTGAAATACATATTCTTATGACATCTTAGTTTGAGTTCTCATAAGGTATAACTATAAGCCGAATAGTAACCTAATCTAGCGGCCAAATGTGGAAGTTCTGAAGAAGTGAACTACGTCCAATATTACAAACCTTTTTGTATATTCTTGTATTTACATATTTTCAGAAAAGTAAACATATCGTACTAGTCCAGGCAATCTAGAGCAAAAATAGCTTCAACCTGGGCAAAATTGCTTCAGAAGCTTTCTAAACTGTTTCCAGCTCAGGAACCATTACAGAATAACATATCCAAAATCCGACAAAATTGGACCCCGGGAACACCCCCAAAAATGAAATTCAAAATGGCGGACTGGCAGTTTCCTACGAAATACAATAAATTTTAATTTCGCTTTGTAGAGAGAGTTATGACGTTTTTCTTGATCAGTAAAATGTTTTAAAACACATTTTCGTTTCTAAATTAACCTATATGACACTAAAAATTGTATTAGGCGGCTAGTATTAAACTATGACGTCACGTAATGTAAATAAAATATACTGTATGGAGTGTATGTGAGAATGGACATTGCTACATCTTTATAAACTTATATTATATACAACTCTTTAATTCCTACTACCCACTATCAAATCTGCGTATTTGTGCTTGTCATTTTCTTTAAAACTGTTATTATGTACTCCTTTTAAATACTGCAACACAGTTTATTAATTTGTGTTTTCTGTTTCAGACTGACTCGGTGTACGGCTGACTCGGTGTGCGTCCGCCTTCAAGAATGCAGACCCCTGAAGAATTGTGCGTGATTTGTAAGGAGAAATTGGACAGCGGACAGGAAGTGGTTCACATCTCGCAAAAAGGAGCAGATGGTATAAATGCATCCAGCCGCAGCCGTGGAAGCGATGTTGTTGCAACAGCTGGAATAAGTGTTCACGTTGTATGTAGGAAAAGGTTTACGGATAAAAAGACCATTGAAATAAAGAAGCGACAGACCGCAGCCGAGGCAATACCAAGGAAAAGTGCTCGTTTTCATGAATACGCATTTTCCAGTGCTACTCACTGTTTGTTTTGTGATACCTTTGTGGACTTTTTTTCCAAACACAAACCAAAATCAGAGCATGTCAAAATAAGAACTACAGAGTTCTCCAAAACCATAAAAAGGTGCTGTGAAAGCCGCTGCGATGAATGGTCGTTTAATGTAAAAGGCCGTCTGGAGTATTATCTTCGTGATCTTCCTGATCTTCCTGCTGCAGATTGTGTCTACCATCACACCTCAGCGTAAATTTTCGAAGTGGAAAAAACATTCCTCGCGCATACTCCTCCGACGATCATGATTCGAAGAAAGGGAGACCAACTAATGAAGAGCAACACCAAGCATTCCTTCAGACCTGTGCTTACCTGGAAGAGAATGATGAACAACTGTTGATTGGAGACCTAATTTCCAAAATGGAGGAATATCTTCAAGGAAGTCAGAGCTCTGTCTACGAACGCAGGCACATGAAGAGAAAGCTTTTAGAACGTTACGGAGACAAGATCATAATATCAGGTGAAAGTGGGAAGGCAGATGTAGTAACACTACGAGAGACAGCTAATGAAATTCTTATAGATTATCACAAAAAGTCGAAAGAATGTGATATAGATATAGAGCTACAGAAGATTTACCTAGTAGAAGCTGCTGCAAAAATAATCAGAAGTGATATCAAGTCTGTTGACTCGCCTAGAAAAGATGTGTATCCATCTCCAAATGACATCACTGCAGAAAGTGCTCTTGATTACATTCCCAACAGTCTGAAATTGCTATTATCAAAAGCATTTGCGGGACAGGATGCTTCAAGAAAAATAGGTGCAATTGGGCAGAGCATTATGCAAGCAACCCGTCCTAGAGGATTACTATGTCCACTACAGATCGGTTTGTCGGTTCAGCTACACCACAACTTTAGGTCAAGGTACCTTATTGACGTTCTCCATCAGCTGGGTTACTGTTCGTCGTATGCAGAAGTAACAAGATTCGAAAGAAACGCGGCGCTGGCAAGTGGGTCTGGCTCTTTTACTGTTGATGAAAACACTGCAGTCCTTCTAGCAGCAGATAACGTCGATCATGATGTCTGCACTTTGGATGGGAAGAATACCTTTCATGGAATGGGTATGATTGCCGCAATAACTCCGAAGATCAAGATCCACCCTTCTATTCACAAGCGTAATGTTGGTGACAATGACATTAAGAAGATTGCAACCATTGACATTAGGGAATATAGACACGCGAGAAGCATGTTGAGGGACATCTCAGTCCGCGAACTTCCAGTACCCACTGCCACCATAAGTCGACTTAGTCTTCTCTGGCAGATATCTTCAGCAGAAAGATCAGGTCCAAGTTGGTCCGGAACAATGCAGGCAATTCACGGTGGATCAAGTGTCTCACATCCAGGTGTGGCGTCGATCACGTTCCTTCCCATCATAGATATGTCGCCAACTGACATGACCTGCATATTTTCGACATTACTATATTTGAGCAAGATAGCACGCGATCAAAAAGTCCCATGCATTATTACCTTTGATCAGCCTTTGTAAAGCTTCCCAAATCATCAATGAACAGAGAGACCTGCAGGACATTGTTTTAATGCTGGGATCATTTCACACTCTGATGAATCTTTTGGGAGCAGTCGGTACTCTTATGAATGGTTCAGGATTGTCTGAAGTACTTCAAGAAATATACGGACCAAATGCCGTGCAACACATGATGTCTGGAAAAGCTGTTTCAAGAGCGATACGTGGTCATATGATAGTAGATGCAGCTCTTAGTACCTTACTAGTCGCAGACGTTTTCCCTCGTAATGAAGATGGAACTCCTCGACCTCCATAAGGAAGCTTGTGACCTGCTCGACGATGTTATGACCGCCAAACAATCAGTTGAGGATGTGGAATCTTCGAATGCATTGTCTCAGATTGCTACCACTTTGGATGCGAAGAAAACTGACCTACAATCTACTTCGCAAACAAGTCAACTCTGGTTGGAATATCAGCGAATGATCAACATTGCACGTTCCTTGATAACAGCAGACAGAACCGGCTCGTGGGATTTGCACTTGCAAGCTATGCTGGAGACCATCCCCATAATTGCAGCAGCCGGACATCACAATTACCTGAAATCGATATACCTGTACCTGCAGAAAATGTTAAGTTTGCCTTCTGAAAATCCAGCCGTTAACAAAATGTTCCAGGAAGGTAAGTTTGTGGTAAGAAGAAGCGACAGATTATGGGCCGGACTCGGCACAGACCTGGTGATAGAACAAGTACTAATGCGTTCCCTGAAAAGCAGAGGCGGACTGACACGCGGAAGTGGATTTACAGACATCCAAAGGACAACGTGGCTCTTTTCTATGCCTCTGTGTTCCACTTATAACTTAGCAATGCAGGAATACACCAGAGTTTTGTTGGAAAGTAGTGAACAGCACAAGGAAATGAGGGGAAGTAGACAAATCAGGGACAGTAATGACATGAAGAAAGTACTTGAACGTCTGGAATCCTTATCCCCATTCCATTCTACCTCGGGTCTCTGCAACATTGTAACAGGGCTAACTGCTGATCCTGGAGTTAACGTTCATCAATTGCATTCAATCGGTACGAACATTGTCGTAAAAATGATTGGGAAACAAGCCTTTACATATTCTGCCAAAAGATCTGACAAAGTGAAAACACTAGGATCTGCTTCTGCCGTTGTGATCACTGATGCTTCAGATATAGAAGTAGATCCTGCACTACTGTTTCAGAGAATGATGACTGTTGCCACTGGCGGAGACATGAATCTTGAAGATGTCATGTGTTACGAACTGTGTGCATATCCTCCTGCATTGTTCGAATCACGAAGTATCTTGAGGAAACCCTAAGTCTCAGCTAGCTCATGCAATAATCAAATACACTGACACTTTACGCATGGAAGAAGTTCAAGAAATTCAGTGCACAGACCAGTACGTATTGGATGGTGGATCTCTACTACATCGTGTTTCC
The DNA here is from genome assembly GCA_023014485.1 of Bathynomus jamesi. NCBI lineage: Eukaryota > Metazoa > Arthropoda > Malacostraca > Isopoda > Cirolanidae > Bathynomus > Bathynomus jamesi. Next base: position 83,953 of record JAJOZX010010330.1, on the reverse strand, counting down.
TGGCGTCAAGATGAAACATATGACAGCATCGCCAACTCATATGCCGATTTCACTCTGAAAACATATGGAAAAGCAATCATTGTTTTTGATGGCTACAGCAGCTCTCCTACGATCAAGGACATGACCCACAGAAGACGCAGCACCAAGACAAGCAGAAATGTGAATCTCAGTCCAAGCATGAAGTTTGTTGGCCAGAAGGAACACTTCTTGGCTAATGAAAACAACAAGCAAGCATTTATTTCCCTCGTAGGTGAGATGTTGAAGAAGCACGGGTGTACTGTTCACAACGCAGATGGGGATGCTGATGTGGACATCGTTCGTGCAGCAGTTTCCTCATCAGAAAATGCAACTACAACAGTAATAGGGGAAGACACCGACTTGCTGATTCTCCTTCTGTACCATGCCAAGGACAGTGGTTTCAAGTTGTACTATCGCAGCGATATAAGACGGGGACCATCTCCTAATCCTGTGTATGATATTCTCAGCATTCAATCATTGTTAGGCAATGACACCTGCAAGTATCTCCTGTTTGTGCATGCTTTCACGGGCTGTGATAGCACATCCAGAATTTTTTCGATCGGTAAAGCCAAAGCATTCGACACACTGATGAAGGTGGCTGAACTCCGTTCAGTTGCAAATACATTCTGTTCTGATTGTTGCCAACACTCTGACATTGAAGCCGCTGGAAGAAAGACAATGCTTCTGTTGTATGGCTGCAAAACACTTGAATCCACTAACGCACTACGTCATCGAATGTTAGTTGAAAAGGTAGCTACAGCTAAATCTTTTGTTACACCCGAACGTTTGCCACCTACCGATGCGTCCACAAAGTACCACAGCTTTCGCACATACTTTCAAATACTAATCTGGAAGTCTACAGAAGAGAAGATCGATGCAGAACAGTGGGGCTGGTATGTAAAGAATAATTCCTACTACCCTACAGCCTGCGACAAGCCACCAGCTCCAAATTATCTACTCAACATGATCCGCTGCTCCTGCAAGACGAAATGTGCTACTTCAAGATGTGGATGCAAGCGTAATGGAATGCCCTGTTCAGCCGCTTGTGGCGAGTGCCAAATCAGTGGTTGCGATAACAACCCAAGTACCGGTAATCTATCCGATGATAGTGATGAAGAGGATTAATTTCTGTATGTTTGTGACCAGGTATCGCTTCTTCTGTAATGAACATAACTTGAAACTGGGAAAAAAATAATTGTTGTATTATTGATTATAAAAATCTGTAAAAAGCTATATAACATTATATTTGCGTAATAACTGGTTGTGTTGTATATTGTTGAATTATTTAAAACATTACAACTGAAAGAAAAAGCATCAAATGTATCTCTATAAATAAAAGCGTAAATTATATATATATTTTTTTTCGTAGGAAACATCCAGTCCGCCATTTTGAATTTCATTTTTGGGGGTGTTCCCGGGGTCCAATTTTGTCGGATTTTGGATATGTTATTCGGCAATGGTTCCTGAGCTGGAAACAGTTTAGAAAGCTTCTGAAGCAATTTTGCCCAGGTCTAACTACAAATTGCCTGGACTATACGAAATAATGGCAAGGTTTCTCGATATCAAAATGGCTACGGTTACTGAGGAAGATTTTGAAAATGAACAGCACAATGTTCGGCTAAGTTTACGTTGTCTAAATAATCTGTAAAAAAAAACCAACAATTTTTGGGATCACCTGAAGATCAGGGCCCCCAGCCTTCTTTAGTTAGCCTTATAAGGCTAACTAACGAAAATATCACGACCTAACCTAACCAATCGTTAGGTCAATTGTACGCCCTTGACGATTGGTTAGGTTAGGTCGTGATATTTTCGTTAGTTAGCCTTATAAAGCTAGTAGTAAAGACCGGCAAAAGAGGAGAGTGCATCATAGACGGTGTAGAGCATCTCCCTAAACGCGGCTATACTACTCGCACAGTAGTATGTGTAGTAGTATGATGGCAAAAAGGGAGAGGAAGATGGGGTGCTCTGAAATTCTGCCCCTGGAGATGCTCTACACCGTCTATGATGCAATCTACCCTTTTGCGGTCACAATGAGAGCTGCATGTGACTGAGTAGTAAAGACCGGCAAAAGAGGAGAGTGCATCATAGACGGTGTAGAGCATCTCCCTAAACGCGGCTATACTACTCGCACAGTAGTATGATGGCAAAAAGGGAGAGGAAGTTCGGGTGCTCTGAAATTCTGCCCCTGGAGATGCTCTACACCGTTTATTGCACTCTCCTCTTTTGCCGGTCTTTACTACTCAGTCACATGCAGCTCTCATTGTGACCGCAAAACGGTAGATTGCATCATAGACGGTGTAGAGCATCTCCCTAAACGCGGCTGTACTACTCGCACAGTAGTAGTATGATGGCAAAAAGGGAGAGGAAGTTGGGGTGCTCTGAAATTCTGCCCCTGGAGATGCTCTACACCGTCTATGATGCAATCTACCCTTTTGCGGTCACAATGAGAGCTGCATGTGACTGAGTAGTAAAGACCGGCAAAAGAGGAGTGCATCATAGACGGTGTAGAGCATCTCCAGGGGCAGAATTTCAGAGCACCCCAACTTCCTCTCCCTTTTTGCCATCATACTACTACTGTGCGAGTATTACAGCCGCGTTTAGGGAGATGCTCTACACCGTCTATGATGCAATCTACCGTTTTGCGGTCACAATGAGAGCTGCATGTGACTGAGTAGTAAAGACCGGCAAAAGAGGAGAGTGCACCATAGACGGTGTAGAGCATCTCCCTAAACGCGGCTATACTACTCGCACAGTAGTATGATGGCAAAAAGGGAGAGGAAGTTCGGGTGCTCTGAAATTCTGCCCCTGGAGATGCTCTACACCGTCTATGATGCACTCTCCTCTTTTGCCGGTCTTTACTACTCAGTCACATGCAGCTCTCATTGTGACCGCAAAAGGGTAGATTGCATCATAGACGGTGTAGAGCATCTCCAGGGGCAGAATTTCAGAGCACCCCAACTTCCTCTCCCTTTTTGCCATCATACTACTGTGCGAGTAGTATAGCCGCGTTTAGGGAGATGCTCTACACCGTCTATGATGTACTCTCCTCTTTTGCCGGTCTTTACTACTCAGTCACATGCAGCTCTCATTGTGACCGCAAAAGGGTAGATTGCATCATAGACGGTGTAGAGCATCTCCAGGGGCAGAATTTCAGAGCACCCCAACTTCCTCTCCCTTTTTTCCATCATACTACTACATGCACTCTCCTCTTTTGCCGGTCTTTACTACTAAAGCTAACTAAAAAAAGGCTGGGGGCCCTGATCTTCAGGTGATCCAATTTTTTTTTATAGACATGCTGTGATTTTAAATTTAATGTAAATTCTATACTTTTGCAGAGTAACATAAGGAGGAAATAATAGAAAAATTGGAGCAAGTGTAGTTTACGTCCCCCTGTGGTGCCAAGTGTAGTTTACGTTCCCCTATATTATGCTAGTGTAGTTTGCATTCCCCTACATTATCCTAGTGTAGTTTGCGTTCCCCAACTTTGTCCGCGTATACCTAATCAAATAAAATGGATCACCTGAAGATCAGGGCACCCAGCCTTCTTTAGTTAGCCTTTATAAGGCTAACTAACGAAAATATCACGACTTAACCTAACCAGACGTCAAGGGCGTACAGTTGACCTAACGATTGGTTTGGTTAAGTCGTGATATTTTCGTTAAGGCTAACTAACTAGCGAAGGCTAGGGGCCCTGATCTCCAGGTGATCCGATGTATTCTGTTTTCTGTAATATCTGTAAATTGTGTAAAACATGCAGACAATACACTAATTAATAGGAAGATTGCAAATCTTGTAAACTGTAATTTGACGTCGCAGAGTTCCTGTAACTTAAAATGTTTTTAGTGCAGTTTAAGACTGATTTTGACATACTGCATTCGTAGTTTGGATCTTTTAAACTATTTCCGCCCCCAGCTTCAGAGAGGGGGGACATAGTTTAAAAAGACAATATTAGGGGGGAGATAATTTAACAGGTTTTACCTTATTTACATAATAGAATTTTTAAGATATGTATATAAGATACATATCTTGAAAATTCTATTATATTCTATCATATTTCCAGTTTATAGGGAACCATTATTTACATAGGATAAAATTTGAATGCCCAGTTAGGTCAACTGCACGCACTTGACACTTGGTTAGGTTTAGTCGTGATATTTTCGTTAGTTTTAACGAAAATATCACGACTAAACCTAACCAATCGTCAGGGGCGTACAGGTGACCTAACCGGGTATTCAGTTGACCTAACCGGGCACTCAGTTGACCTAACCGAGCACTCAATTGACCTAACCGGGCACTCAATTAACCTAACCGGGCACTCAGTTATTTTTGTTACCCTTCGTGCGGGTAGCAAAAATATCTTGCGTACAGTTGACCTAACCGGGCATCCAATAATTTTACTGTAGGTTTCGATATATATATATATATATATATATATATATATATATATATGCCTGGCAAGGTTAATTGAATGCCTGGTTAGGTCAACTGAATACCCGGTTAGGTTCCTTGAATGCCCGGTTAAGTCAACTGTATGCCCTTGACGATTAATTAGGTTTCGTCGTGATATTTTCGTTAAAACTAATGCAAATATCACGTCTAAACCTAACCAATCGTCAAGGGCGTACAGTTGACCTAACCGGGCATTCAAATTTTATCCTATGTAAATAATGGTTTTCTATTTATTATATGTTTGCAATAAATAATAAATTTGTTATTGTTGTCTTGCCTTATTTTGGTTAATTTGCAGAGTTTAAACTTTGGAGGAGATATAGTTGAAAAGATCAACATTGGGGTGGTGATTGTTTAAAAGAGTATGTTGGTGGGGAAACAGTTTAAAAGATCTTGTAATTTAGAGTGAAAAAAACTATATCCAGTTATATATTTTTCCTATATATTATCTCGTGCTAAATTTCTTTGAAATGCTAAACTTTTTGAAGACAGTTTACAGTTCTTTTGCTTTGTAAAAACCTATATTGCTGTATGTACGTATTATATTAAACTAATTTTTTTTTATCATTTTCCATTGAGAACACTAATTAGAAAAAAAAATCATAAGGCGTGGCCTAACCTAGTCTCTAGTTCAGTGGTTCCCAACCTGGGGTCCCCGGACCCCTGGGGGTCCGTGAGCTTTAGGGCGCTCAGGCTAAAATTTCAAGTTTCCTTGCTCTTGGCTGGAATTATTAATACTTTTTTAATATGCTGTATTTTAATTGCATACTCACTTATATGTCCTTTATTTGATAGTGAAAAATGAGAAAACGAGTTAATTATTAGTTAATAAAAACAATTTGTTTGGTAGACGGAATCTTTCAAAAACATGGGGTCCGTGGGAAAAAATAAAAATAAAAGGGGTCCTTTGTGGTGAAAAGGTTGGGAACCACTGCTCTAGTCTATCCAAATGCGAGATAATTGAAATTAAAGGTACAACTTTGCGCATGCGTAAAAGTAATTTTTATATTTAAAAAAAATAGGGTTACCATACGTCCGGTTTTTCCCGGACATGTCCGGGAAATTTGAATAATTATAACATTGAGTTTTGAGGCTATAACACTTGTTCTTATTTATAGATACTCAATGTAGACGACATGTAGTACGCAGTATATACTGTATGTTACCGGCAAACTAGGACGAGACGGTAAACCGCAGATTGCCTAGGTTTCCGCGGATTCCCCGTCGATATTTAGCAAAAATCGAAATATTCTTTTATTTCGCACTTTGTCTAAATCTTAACAGGCAATCTGAGGAATGCCTGTATAGGATTAGTCAAGGTCTATGGAAAAACTATACGCGCTCACAACATGGTATCATATGTGGTACCTTTATTTCATAATTAAATATAAATTATTAATTAATTGAATTAAATATCTATACAAAATTGCCTCGGGATTGGCGACATAGCCTATTGGGAATGAAATAATTGCCATACGTACAAAGAACCGGTATGTATGCATCGAGCCTCACATAGCAACAAGAAAACCCAATTTATTGTTTAGTCTTCAGAAGAGAAGTAGACCAAACAAAACTTTGCCAGATCAGCAAATAATGAAAATACAACGCGAAGGAACGGCTCTCGGAGCTGTTTATTGTACAGCGAATGCTTTAAACAGGGAAGATGTGCTTTTGTCTTCCCTAAAGTTCTGAGTGAATTCCTTATAATAAACTTAATAACTACAGATGGGATAGGCTTATACCTTCAAGTGTTTATATTGTGATTGCTTATATTAATTACATCAAGTTAACTCATCGCGTAACTCCATCGTGGCGGCCCTACACCGAAAAAGATCGTAACGCCCTACATCGAAGCAAACTAAGGACCCAGCAAAAAAATAAGGTGGGACAATTTCTTTTCGTTCACATATAGGCATCTAAAATCCCGACGCTAAAATTACCGTAATCAATTAAATATAAAGAGGTCCTTTAAAGACCTACATATACATAACTCTCTAACGAAAAAACATAGGGCTTTTGTCGTTTAACTCTCCACTGAAATCTGCTGGAAATTTCCAACGGATGAGGGTATCAGGCAATCAACCCATAGCCCTATATAGTTTTTCCATAAGGTCCAAAGTAAAGTGTTATTTCGGACTTTACCTGACATTCAGGCAATCTGCGAAGTGCCTAATAAACAGGTTTCATCGGAATAACGCGCACCATCTCCAAAAACATTTTATTTTTCCATAACTTCTTGGATTTATAGGTTTCAGCCTGGTTAGAGCATACAGTTGACCTAACCGGGCCTTCAATGTTATTCCGATGTCCGCCATTGAAGGCCCGGTTAGGTCAACTGTATGCCCAGTTTTTTTTTTTTTTTAAATGGTATGCGTTAGTTCGTTGATCATCCTCAGATCAGATTGTCTGTTAAGATTTAGACATAGTGCGAAATAAAAGAATATTTCGGTCTTTGCTAAATATCGACGGGGAATCCGCGGAATGCCTAGGCAATCTGCGGTTTACCGTCTCGTCGGAATTTGCCGGTAACATATATAACGCATTAATTCAACGCGAGTTGGTAGATATTGATACAGATACATCCCCCTCTCCGGAGTGTCCTCTTTTTTGAAAGTTCATATATGGTAATTTCTAAACAAAAATCGTTTTTCTCGAACAATTTTAGGAAGTTAATGAAATTTCTTGTTCATTGGCCAATACAGCAAATTTGTCCTGGCATCTGTTACAACAGTTTCTTTCACGCACTCGTTAATTAATTTCCTCATTAGAACAGTAACATTTGCTCTCCTTTCAATCACAGAAAATTTATCAAAAAGATTTTCCCACGAATTTTGCTCTTGTAGTCAAATTTATGAGTTACTTATCATTATTATTATTATTATTATTATTATTATTATTTAATATATATTAGTGATGGAATGTACGTGAAATTTTACACATCCGCGGAGGCGGATGTGCATAATTAACAGATTTTTACCGCCCTACTATTACCCTATTTTCGATTAAACCGAAAAATGTGAGGGATTAAGTAAATATGAAGTCAGTAAATGAAACGGAGACTAAATAATATAATAAATTAACGAGTTTTAGCCACATTTTAACTGCCAAGTATGTTACCAGGATGCGGGACGAGGACCCAACTCGTTATGCATCCCGTCAACTACTTTCCCCAACCTCCGCCCGTTTAGAAGTGGTCACAAGTCACTACTCACCTAAGTACTCTTTTATCGTTTTCTTTATATCTGAATTCAATGATTTGAAGGTTCTACTTCAAAACGAAGTTTTTCTGCTTTGTCTCCTGTCAGCCGATTTCTATTTTCAATGAAGATTGTTCCAGCTCCTTCTTGGTGCTTGGTGGCATATCTAATTTAATGGAATAAGACATCCGCATAGCTAAGTGCGGATGCAGACGCGAACGCGGATACGAAAATATGTGCGGAGGCGGATGTCACATATTACTAATATATATATATATATATATATATATATATATATATATATATATATATTATATATATATTGAGAGAGAGAGAGAGAGACCAGTAGCTCATTCATTACGGTGTCGCGCTCCGGGCGGTGATGCTCTTAGTTCGCTCCCAGCTGCTGGCATCGGGTTGGTTTGGGCCGGCAACTCACCCTGTTTCTTCTCGAGCTTAGGTGAACCTGAGGGCACACTTCCATGTTGGAGTTAAGGAAATGAGCTTTCTGTGTAGTATATATATATATATTGATGATTTTTGGTTTGCTTCCGCCCGAATTGTTCATTCTGACGAAGGTAAAGCTTGTCACCCCACCTTAGACCTACAGTTTAACCTGAACCACGCCCCGCCAGCAGCCCAGCGTCTTAACCACTAGGCCACCCAGGGCACCCTTTTATCTACCAACCACTTTCTTTATTATGTGGAAGGATGAACAGCCGAGTTTTGCTACGTGCCGCCTGCCGTCACTGGGTCTCGATCCCGGGGCCGATGGATTTGTAGTCAGCGACGCTAACTATACACCACCAAGGTGCATATATATATACATATACACAAACAGTATATATATATATATATACACAGAGTGTCCCATAAGTTCGGTCTCACAGGAAAATTTATTTTAAATCAAATTTACAAAAGTAATACACTAGAACTAAAAGCAACTGTTCATTTTTTTTGTTGCAGGTAGAATAACACGCAATGGCCAATATGGAAGCGAGTTACACTCCTGAGGAAAAGGTGGAGGCCTTTTCCTAAAAAAGGTCCCAAAACGAAACCTCAATTTGAACATTTGTTTTAGTTGTAATGTATTATTTTTGTAAATTTAATTTAAAATAAATTTTCCTATGAGACTGGACTTATGGGACACCCTGTATATATAAAAATTTTCGCAGGCGAAGACATTTTACTTTGAAGATTGTGAAGTACACTTGGACAACGACGAAAGGTAAGATACATAATCTCGTAACCTCGTAGTAGTTCTGTACGTTGGTCTTCAAACGAAGGTCAAGCTGGTGGCCCCACCTCTAGGCCTGACCTGATGGAGGAGCGAGTTGCTTTCTTGCGATCTTCATCGCGCATAGCCAAATACACCCGGCTCATCTGGTACCATCCTGAGCAAGGTGTCTAATCTTCTTTTCAAGAATTCTATATTTACACCTGTAATGTTCCTGCTCCCTCAGAAGCTGGTTGAATAATCTTGGTTTCGTGACAACCAAGCTATTTTCCTTTAGAATTGAGGGTGCCCCTTGTCGGACCTTTAGTTTGGGAACACTACACATTCTACCTTTCCTATTTTCCGCTGTTGTTGGGCAGTTACTGGGCAGTTACTGGGTTAAGTTTGAGGTTAGGTACCAGTTTTTCGATCATTTTCCACATGTAGATTATGGTGTGCCTCTCTCTTCTTCTTTCCAGGGAGTACGGATTTAGTTTACGGAGTCTTTCCCAGTAGTTGAGTTCTTTGCAGGCATCAATCTTAGTTGTGAAATGTTTCTGAATTTCTTCTAGTTTATTAGTTTCTTCCTTTTTATATGGGGACGTCAAGACTGAGCAGTATTCAAGTTTTGGTATGATCAGTGTTCTCAGCAGGGGAATCATTACTTTCTTGTCCTTTCTTTTAAAGGTTCTCAGTACCTGTCCTGCGACTCTTTTTGCTCCGTTTATCGTTATCTGAATTTGTGTCTGAAATTTCACATCGTTGGTCATTATAACCCCTAAATCTATTGCTTTCTTGCTTCTCTGAATTTCCTGTCTATCTAGGGCATAATATGCTGTCTGTTTTACTTCCTAATTTTATATATATATATATATATATATATATATATATATATATATTATATATATATATAATGAATTTCACAATTAAACACGTGAAATGAATGATGCAAATCCACGAGGAAAAGAAAAAATGATTCCAAGCTGTTTCGCGAATTCAGAAGTACACCTCGTCAGGGGGAGAAGGCGAGATGACAAAAATATATGCAAGCGGGACAGAAAAACAAAAAGATTAGCACATGATTAACAAGAGTTAATGAGAGGCAAAAGGAATTTTAACAGGATATTGTCAATTTTATACATTCCCGCACTGTTATTGAAATTATTTTTAAAATGGATAAATGCACATTCTAGAATATTTCTTTCTATTATATCTCTGTTTTCAACAAGCGCTTTAGAACTATCCCACTCGATGCTATGATTACATCTATACATATGGTTAAACAAAGCATTGGAATTATTAGCGGTTCTACACGCATATTTATGCTGTTTTACCCTAATATCTAACGTTTTACCCGTTTCGCCTATATATACTGAGTTGCATTGTTGTGTGTATTCGATCGGATGTTTGGTTTCCGCTATGTTGTATATATTTATGGGCATCTTGCCTTCTCTCTTCATTCCCTGACGAGGTGTAGCTCTGAATACACTAAAGGCCTTGGAATCGTTTTTCTTTTTCCTTGTGGGATTGCAGCATATATATATATATATATATATATATATATATATATATATATATATATATGTATATATTATATATATATATATATAAACTATTTGTAACGAGTTAGGAGGTTCAGAAAGTGGCAGAGCTTTCAAGTTAACTAATGCAGCCCATTACGCTAACTCCTGGATTAATATTGCCAGCATCATCGGGATTCGATCCCCTGATCTTAGTGTCCTCACTTTGTTTACAAGGTAACGATGTTATACCTACTGAGCTACGGACGCTGTACTCTTTCGACAATACTCCCGAAAATGAACAGTAATAGAAGACTTTCAGATATTTTCTCATTTAGGCCAGCCGCACACAGGATCGTCTCGCGACTGACGATTTGGGTCGTGACGACTCGAGTCGCGCGTGATTTTTACATTGACAGAATGGGAGCCCCGTACACTGCAGCGACCGCGACGCGATTCCTCAGAATTTCGTCGCGGTCGCTGCAGTCATGAGTCACGAGAGGACCCTGTGTGCGACCGGCCTAAATGTCTCCAGAGCGCTTTTTCTAACAATTCCTCTATCCTCTATCCTCCACCTGAACTTAAAACCACCTCCTGAAGACTTTTAGACATAACCAAATTCCTACGAATGATCAGTGGAGCGAATCTCACTCAAGCTCTCCAGATGATGGACCAGAGTTCATCCTCTCAAATATCTAAAAGGAATCTCAACGGTCTCCATGGAAGAGAAAGATGCTCTATTTTGTTTGTCATATACTGTACAGGGCTATTTAAATGATTCACCTGATTTCAAATGAGAATATTTTTTAATGTTACAAATACAGAGTGATTTGTGATACATCAACCAAAAGAAAAACTGTCCAAATTTTGTCTCTCACCTCATAAATGCTCTATGTGACTTCCCCTAGTTACACGAGCAACGTCGACACGATAGTCGAATTCCTCCCATACTCGCTCCAGCATGTCCGTTGTCACTGACTCTACGCAGTAATAATGCGAGTTCGGAGCTCATCCAAAGATGTGGGCAACGGTGGCACGTACACAGTATCCTTAACGTACCCCCAAAGGAAGAAGTCGCACGGTGTAAGATCCGGCGACCTAGGGGGCCAGCTGTGGAGCACCAAGTCATGGGGCCCACTGCGACCAATCCAACGGCGAGTGAGCACTTCGTTGAGCAAACGGCGAACATCCAAATGCCAATGAGGCGGCGCCCCATCTTGCTGGAAAATGTAGTCGCCGGAATCTTCGTTCAATTGGGGAAATAACCAGTTCTGCAGCATATCCAGATAGGAGTGACCAGTCACTGTGTTTTCCATGAAAAAGAAGGGGCCGTAAACCTTTGCCCGGGAAATGGCACAGAAGGTGTTAACTTTAGGTGAGTCGCGCTCGTGCTCGATTGTTGCATGTGGGTGTTGCGTGCCCCATATGCGAAGGTTGTGACGGTTCACCTTGCCACTTAAATGAAAAGTTGCTTCGTCACTGAACACCAGGCGGGGAGCAAATTCGTCATCCTCCATAGCCTCCTGCATAAGATCGCAAAAGTTCTGTCGTTTTAACTTGTCCCCCGGCCGTAGAGCCTGCAACAGTTGCAACCTGTATGGCTTCATATGCAAGCGCCGTCTCAAAACACGCCAAACAGTCGTCTGAGGAAGTCCCAATTCTCGACTGGCGCGGAAACTCTCTCTGATTCTTTGCACATTATCCTCAGACACGCGCGGTCGTCCTGTGGACTTGCCTTTACACAAACATCCTGTTTCCTCGAACTGCCGATACCACCGACGGATGCTCTGAGCACCCGGTGGATCTGTTCTGTAATGTCGACGAAACTCACGCTGCACTGTGACTACCGATTTACAGCTCGAAAACTGCAACACACAAAACGCCTTCTGCTGTGCGGACGCCATTTTCACACAGACTGTTTGTTGCTAGGCTAGGCCACGGCGCGGTGACTTTGGAGCCCTCTCGCGGTGATCTTGTAAAACTCGGAGATTTCCTCTTTCATGTGGTGTATGCCCAGTTGATGCACGATTGATAGGTACGGAAGTATTCTCAGTTGAAATCGGATGAATCAATTTGAATAGCCCTGTATTATGAAGTACAGTAAATCTTGGTCGGGTGGGGGTGGGGGTTCTGGGACGCAATCTACTTTTTCCCACTTAATACTGAAGAATCTTCAACGGCGTCACACGATCACGCGGCAGATATTGGAAGAACGCGTCAGCGCCATGAGGCTGAAACATACTTCTTTGATATTTGACATATAAATTTCTAGGACACACCTTTATTTTGAAGGAAATTTGAAATTTTATTCGTGACTCCTTCGTAAGATCTAAAGTCATGTGACGTATGATCCTGACCGTTACCTCACCGAGGAAAGAAAAAAAACACTTTAATCACTGAAATCTGAGGTCCGAGCCGAGACGCGAGCCCAGGACCTTCAAATTAGTATCCCGACGAACTGAGATCGGGAGAATTAGGTGATATGGCCCTAAAATTCCTCGGAATTTTGAGAGGGTAAATTTCCGCTGGAAATTTTTGAAATTTTCGGAAACTTTGGGAAATCTTTTAAAAGTTTAATTTTGAGAAAGGGAACACCCGCGTATACTTGAATGAGGGAACACCCGTGTATACTTGAATGAGGGAACTTTCTATTATTTAATTGTTTGAGAAAAGTGTAGAGTAATGCAACCAAGAAAAACAATTGAAAATGATTCACTTCAATATAATACTGGCATCCGGTAGTAGTGTGGGAGTTGGAGATATTGAAATAGAAAACGTCACTCCTTCATTTTTTTGTAATCCCCAATTATTTCACAAGAAGAAAATTCCCACATTGCCCAACTGAAAATTCTGTGCAAAAATAAATTTTAACAATACGTGAATATTAAATCATATTGATTAAAAATACCCATTCTTAGTCAAGTATATTATATTCCCAGTAAATTTCCTTTTCTTTTTAAGTGGAAAAATGTCAAATTTTCTAATTAAAATGTTATATTTTTCCTATTTGTCTCCTCTCCCCTAAAAATATTTAATAAACTTAAAAATTACCTGAAATTAAAAATTCTCAAAATTCCCGACCCATTCAAAATTCCCGCAACTTTACATGGACAGTTTCCAAAATTCAGGGAAAGTTTCCACCCCTTTGCAACCGTATTAGGTGGCCAGTACAAACAAATCATATCTTCCCTGCGGGGGGGGGGGGGTGGGGGGGGGGGGGGGGGTGGGGGGGGGGGGGGGGGGGGGGGGGGGGGGGGGAGTTGTTTTGCGCTAGTCCCTCTGAAACTAAATAAACTCTCTCTCTCTTGCAACAGAAGCTTACTTAACGTTTCCATGTATTGGTCCCCCAGTTTACCTGCCTCCTCCTATTTTGGTCAGTTCTTCAGGACCTAAGTCGGACATCCCTCCGGATATTACAGTGATTCTTCAATTCATTCGGTGGTTGACCTGAGCATTGTAGCAAAATATTAGATCATTAATGAAATTACCGGAACAAATTGCAGCAAATTATGAATGAGGGTTTTTTTGTGTGAATGAGCTTCGAAAATGGCCCTAACTTAATATTATTAAACTCATCATGGCATATTCATATTTCGCATACATGCTGTCGCAAATTCTGAGATTTGCATACTCTTTCAATTTTTTTTATGGAATGATGGTATTGTTCTTGCTAGATATACATATTCTGCATCATTTTAATGAGAAAGAAATGTACTTTAATATTATGTTAATTAAATTTTCATAAAATAAATATATAAGACCAAAGTAATGGTCTGAAGTTGGAAGAAAAAAATAAACAGAGGTTTAAGTTTTGAAGGCCTATTAACAAGACAAGTCCCCCATCAAAATAGTTTTCTTTACTTACTTTAGCTTCAAAATTTATGGGTAACTTGCATATCTGAAAAGAAAACGAGTTTCACTGCCTAGAGCCCCAAGATGTTCACTAAATGAATGGTTTCAGAGATAGCGCTCGCTGATGGCCTATTCGCCGTATTGGTACGGTCTACACTCAAGACACTATAATCATTGCTCACGATGTCAGTATCACTTTCACTTCAAGATATTATTGTATGGAAATAAAGTCAAATTAAATGTTATCACAAGAAATGAAAGAAGTATCCACAAGCAAATCTGTAGCGAAACACGAAAAATAAGCAAGACAGACTGCATGACCCTGAACCAATTAGCGTCAGTTTTCTTAGAATCTACGGACTGCACAACCCTGAACCAATTGGCGGTCAGTTTTCTTAGAATCTACTAATCTCAGCTGATTAATTTTTACTTACAATTGTTCAGAAATGGTGGAAGACACGCCCACATATTGAAAATTGACCATTCATGACATAATTTGTAAATTACGTCGCGAAGATCTATGGAAAGACCGAAGCGACGCTTGGAGAGACGCGAGTACTGGATGTGTAAATTAATGGAAGTTTACGCTCCTTAGGAACCGTAAAGATCGGAACACAGTTTCAAACGCTAATTACACCAGTACACATTTGAAAACTTGTCGATCGATTTTTACAAACTAGTTGGTGATTCTATATAATTTGAGTGCGCTGATCTCAAAAATATAGTTAGTTTTTCCCTATCACGTATGGTTTTCTTACTACAGTAGTAGAGGAATTTTAGGAAAATCGACCTAACAAATTAGCAGGAAGTCGAAACTTGGTACACTTGTAAACTGAACCCTACTGATGAATATATTAAAAGTCCCAACAAATCCAAGTTGTGCTCCAGCCGCCATCTTGGAAAATGGCGGCCGAATTTCGGTTTTTTGGAAATAACTTTAGAACCGTAAAAGATACGAAAATTTACCAAGAGAGCAATATCATTCTACGTAAAAAGACAAACATTTTCTGTTCCCAACTTTGTTTTGTACGATGAAAAATAAAAACGTTATGCAAAACCAAAGATCTTTCATTCTATGAATCAATGCGGACACGACGTTCAAACTGGGTTTGTAGGTAAAAAAAGCGAATGTTTTGTTATGACCGCCTATTTTCAGAAACCTCTTACTTTGTATGGGTGATTTTGTGAAAAAATATTTCACAGGAACGAGCTAGTAGAAATATAAATTGTGACAGTACCTGGTTTTCTAAATATTTATACCAATACATTTTCTTGTTTCTAGCAGATATGGGCAACTCTGTCCCTAATTTCCTATATTCTACTAATAAATACTCTTAATTATGATTATATCTACGGATTCATCTGTAACATTTATTCACTCAATCGGAGGTTATGAGTTAATATACCGAAGTAATAGTTCAAAGTGAATGACAGACGAACTAATATTTTTCTTTTCTTTCCAGGTAATGGACGCTATTGATGAGTCAAGATGAAGTGCTTGATATGTGTTTAAACAAATCTACAGATAAGAAAAAAACCTTCTTCATTGCGTTGTTTGGTCAAAACCCGCTACATTTGGTCAGCTGTTTGACTTGTATACAACCTCTGTAGAGAGCAATTACGGTAAAAACTGTACAGTGGTGTTTGATGGTTATCCTGACAGAGAAACCACTAAGACAGCCGAGCAAGAGCGACGAGCAGCAAAAAGAACTTCTAGAGATATCATATTTAATGAGAATACACCAACCACTATACCACAATCAGATTTTCTTGCTAACAGAAACAACAAACGGGCCCTGATTGCATCTCTTGTGTCTAGTATGAAGATCAAAGGTTATTCTGTTGTTCAGGCGGAGAGTGATGCAGATACTGTTATTGTTAAGGCTGCTCTAGATCAAGCTAAACACAAAAATCAAACAGTAGTTGTTGGCCAGGATACGGATCTTCTAGTGCTTCTAACTGCTCTAGCCCATGAAGACTTTGAAATTTGGTTTCTCAAACCAGGGAAATCAAACAGCACACCCGGTATTTTCAGCATCCAAAGTGAGAAAAAAAACATGGGGAAGGCTTGTGAAGTTTTGCTATCTGCTCACGCCATGACTGGATGCGATACCACATCAGCTTTGTAAAAAAGGAAAAGTTAGAGGTCTCCAACTTCTACAGAACCATACAGAAATGAGAGAAGAAATGAAAATATTTAACCAAAAGGATGCCAGTAAAGAAGATATCAAAGCTGCTGGGGAAAAGTTCCTCTTAAAAGTGTACGGATCAAAATCAAAGTCCTTGGATGAGCTAAGATACTTCATGTATAATCGCATAGTAGCAAACAAAAAGTTAGATACATCTTTTCAACTAGCATCCCTACCTCCGACCAGTGCAGCAGCAGAGCAACACTCATACAGAGTGTACTTGCAGGTCAAAGAATGGTTAGGAAACTGCCTGGAGCCAACAGAGTGGGGATGGTCCATGACAGGGAAATCACTGAGGCCTGTCCCTACTACCAAGGAAGCCGCTCCATCACAACTTCTTAACCTCATTTCATGTAACTGCAAGCTAGGATGCACCAAGAGATGCAAGTGCATACAGTTTGGTTTGCTGTGCTCAGCGATGTGTGGAGGATGTGAAGGAACTACCTGCGAGAACTCTTATGTTGAAACGCTACTAGACAACTGATAACTGAGTGTGTTGCAATATGACACTACACATAATGCAATAAATGTACAATCTAGCTTATTTTTGCGTAGTAATTAGAAAATTATACTTAAAACAGGGAGACACAATTACATTTTATTTCCTAGCTCATGTTAGATGACTTTATTCAACATTAGAGATGTCACACAGTGCCTTAGTGTTAAAGCTATATACTGTATTACTGCGTTGCACTCCAAGACTTAGATTACTACATTTTCATTTTAGGTAACAACCAGTGATGTAGGTCTCGAGATCGGTCTCGGTCTCGAGACCGATCTCGAGACCCAATTTGCAGATCTCGATCTCGATCTCGGTCTCCGCTATTTAGATCTCGGTCTCGATCTCGGTCTCGACAGACGCGGTGTCGTTTTTTCTCCCCGAGACCTTTCGAGACCTCTCGAGACCGTACTGTTATAATTTCATTATAAATTTTTTAAATTATCACAGAATTCATTATACCGGTATATTTTTTATCATTAAAATTCATTATAGATCTCTTTGGGCTGAGTGGATGTTGAATCAATGTTTATATATATATGCATATATAACTGCAATGACCGCGCAGTATATATATATATATATATATATATATATATATATATATATATATATATATATATATATGGGAATGAACTCAGAATGGTCCCCTGAGTTTTTTATGATACACACAGAGAGTGCATGGAACAAGGAACTCTTCTGGGATAATTAAATCCACTATTGTCCGAATAAGTAATGGTAAATGACAAATACCATAGTTTTTCTTTTTCATGATGCTAGCCCGACGTGGGCAACGGGTCACTCGCAAAGAGGTCCCATAAATATAGCTTCCCTCACCAGCTATCTGCAAGCTGGATCCTGTCTGCTTTGCAGATAGCTGGTGAGGGAAGCTATATTTATGGGACCTCTTTGCGAGTGACCCGTTGCCCACGTCGGGCTAGCATCATGAAAAAGAAAAACTATGGTATTTGTCATTTACCATTACTTATTCGGACTATAGTGGATTTAATTATCCCAGAAGAGTTCCTTGTTCCATGCACTGTCTGTGTGAATCTATATATATATATATATATATATATATATATATATATATATATATATATATATATATATATTAGTTAGACCTTATGCTAATTGCCATGCCTCTGTTTATAGTACCGATATGTCAATTTATTTTTCATAGGAATGGTGTTGGAAAAATGCTATACAGAAAACTCAAGCACGGAGAATGAGCAGATACAGAGAGACAGCGCTCATTCTCACAGCAGCGATGACGAAATAAAACAGAGTCAAACCAAAGTTCCGAGACTAATGGCAAAATATCAAAGCTATCGGTCCAAGCAGAAGAACGTTGAAACTGGGAAGATTTTGAACCGCAGGGAACAGTTGCAGCGGTACCTCTTAGAGATCGATGAATCTCATATTTTAGACAACTGCTCTCCAATAAAGTTTTGGCACCAGAAAAGGGATAATTTCCCATCACTGGCCAATATTGCCATGACTGTTTTAACAGTGCCTGCCTCTAGTGCTCCAATTGAGCGTGTATTTAGCCATGGAGGCATAATAATGAGGCCCCACAGAAGTCGAACTTCAGCAGATCTTCTGAGCATGCTGATGTTCCTTAAGTGTAATGAGCACCTATCATGCTTTAAATAAATGCACAAGTCAAACTGGGTAGTGGGTACGTTCATTAAACCTTCTGTAACAGATATAAAAGAAGTAAATAAATAAAAAGTACGTATATATATATTCATTTGTTAATTTATAGGCTACACTTTTTGCATTCAACACACTACATCTGAGAAAGTAGTTATTAGTTTATTAATATACTTAACATAGTCTAATTTCCATAGTAGTGTAAAACAAATTGAAAGAGCATGAGCTTGGTCTCGATCTCGATCTCGGTCTCGAATTTTAAGGGTCTCGATCTCGGAAGGTAGATCTCGATCTCGAACCTTTGATCTCGGTCTCGATCTTGGTCTCACAGGATCAGGTCTCGGTCTCGGTCTCAGTCTCGGACTTGGTGGTCTCGACTACATCACTGGTAACAACAGACGATTATAGTTAGCTATAGTGATGTTCCCAAGTGTCTAAGGATTACTGTGACCATTCAATATGATGTTATTTTATGTTCAATCCATAAAACCTGTCTGAACATCATGGTCATCATCAATACATGAAAATTCTTCCTATGTTACATTTTTCTTCAGTATACAAGATAAGGAAAAATGCATGTTATATTTTACATAAAATATATTAGTAATGTATGTATTGAGAATAGCATTCATAATTATTTCCATTTTCAATACTTAGATGTCTAATGAAGGAATAAAATAACTGTTTTAAATAATGTTACTCCAAACCGATAACTTAGCTCCTACCCGTCATCAAAAAAATTACATTACAGTATTTTTCTCTAGCTCTTTCTGTTGTGCTTTACTTTTTTACCAAACTACCTATAAAAAACAAACTGTCATGGTTCTGAAATAATAAATTGCAACAAAATATTCGAATTTCTACCCATTAACCAAGTTTGAACGTCATGTCTGCACTGATTCATAGAATAAAGGAATTTTGTATTTTGCGTAACGTTTTTATTTTTCATCGTACAAAACAAAGTTGGGAACAGAAAATGTTTGCCTTTTTATGTAGAATGATTTTGCTCTCTTGATAAATTTTCGTATCTTTTACGGGTCTGAAGTTATTTCCAAAAACCCGAAATTCGGCCGCCATTTTCCAAGATGGCGGCTGGAGCACAACTTGGATTTGTTGGGACTTTTAATATATTCATCAGTAGGGTTCAGTTTACAAGTGTACCAAGTTTCGACTTCCTGCTAATTTGATAGGTCGATTGAATATATTTATCCTAAAATTCTTCCACTACAGGGTGTGTCATAAATCCCCCATTTATCCCCAAATGTGAACCATCTTATCGAGACCAACATTGGATTGCACATGCTAAACCATAAATTTTGTTGTTATAGACTACAGTAACGCTTACATAATAATGTAGGGTAAATATATATAACAACCAGTCCCGTTCCCAGCAAAATACTCTCTCCCCTCCCATCAATGGGTGGTTAACATTTGGGGACAGATGAGGTATTACAACACCCCTTGTAGCACGAAATCTTTAGGTGATAGAGTAAAACCTAATTAAAGCAGAATTAAATAGCTCCTAGCTCTTGGACAAGCATATTGCTTGTTTATGAAAGAATAAAAAAATAACTGAAAGAAACAAAATATATTTACCATCTTCTTCGAAAAAAGGCACGAAGTCTTTCTCACGATTTCTGTACCAAGCGAAGTATGTGTCGGATGCCAATAAATTGTTCTCCTGCAATCTAGACCCCAAAAGTTCTGCAGAGTCCTTAGGCAGATTCAAATCCCTGACTAAGTCATTTAGTTCGGCTTGGGTTAATGGTTTAGGATCTCGGTCAGCTGTTGGCTGTTCATAAACATCATCATTGTCTGGATTTGGAGCTGAATCAGAATCTGAATTGTATTGATCCAGACTCTCGGGTGGGCGGGGAATAGGAACTTCTGGACCATGGGGTACCGGCCTTATTGCAGATGGAAGACTTGGGTATTGAAGGCTCTCTTTATTCTTTGCATTATAACCTTTAACATTGCAAGAACAGAAGTAGCAGTCGTCGGTATGGTTTCTAGGCTCGCGCCATACCATAGGAATCCCAAATGGCAAACTTTTCTTTTTACCTTTGCTCCAATTCCTTAGTGCCGCAACATACGTAAGACAAACCTTGTGTGGAGCCCAACTTTTGTCTTAATCTCCTAATTTAATTCCAAAATAAGCATGATGAGCTCTCTTAATGAAGGTCGTTACATTTGTCCTTTGTTTTACAACAACATACCGACCACAAATATAACAAAATATGTCTGGACTATGGGTACATCCTCTAGAAGCCATTATTAAAATTTTAAAGACAATGTTAGAATTATCTATCTGAAAAATATGAAAAAACGAAATTAATTAAAGATAAAAAAGATAAAAAATTACAAAACGCCCCAAAATTGTTTTGCTAATAACTTTAAGTTACTTTCATAGTTGCTGTACGATTCATGTCTGTTATTAATTGGCGTCACATCTGGAAACAATGAGCTGCAGTCGGTTCAGCTCAGTCTCGTGTTTACATTGCGTGCGGGCCGTGTGGTTAAGTCGTGCTTTCTTTAATTATCTTTTGACGATGGAAAATCGAGTGAAGTATTTGCAAAGCATCAACTTTTCCCAGCTGACATTAAATGAAAAGACTGAAATCAAAGCAAGAGGAAGACCTACACCAATTTTATCCATTCAACAGAATAGTACAAGCAGGAACAAAGAATATACACGCCAGTTTAACATCAGTGTTTATCAGAAATGTGAATGGCTCTGTGGTTGTGACGAGGCAAATGCTTTATTCTGCTTTCCATGCTTATTGTTTGGTGGGGACTCGTCATGGACGAAAAGTGGTGTGACTGACTTGAGGCATTTTCCACAGAAAATAATGAAACATGGGCAGTCAGCCAAACACATGAATAACATGATTGATTTATCGTTGCTGGATAAAGTGAACATTGCAGTTCAAATTGACAAAGCATACAAGCTCTCGGTTGCAAAACACAATGAGCAGGTGAGAAAAAACAGAGATGTTATCCAAAATCATAAACTGTGTAAAATTTTGTGAAGAATTTGAACTCCCTCTTAAAGGACATGATGAAACTACGAGCTCCAAGAATCCGGGAGTATTTCGTGGATTAGTTGATTTTGCCTGTGAACTGGATTCTAGCTTAGATGCTCATTTAAAGACCGCTACAGTTTTTAAAGGAACATCTAAATCAATACAGAATGAACTTTTAGAATCTATGTTGGAAATCTGCAAAAATAAGATCAAGGAAGAAGTAAAGAATGCAGAATATTTGGCAGTTATGTGTGATGAGACAACGGATATTTATGATAAAACACAGATGGTAATTGTTCTAAGGTATGAGCTACAAGGAAAGCCTGTTGAGAGATTCTGGGGATTTTTTAACCCTATCAACCAGACAGCAGAAGCCTTATCAAGTGTGTTACTTAAAGAGCTCCAGACTTTAATTGGTGATTGTCCACACAAGCTCATTGCCCAAACTTACGATGGTGCAGCTGCTCTAAGTGGAGTCAATAAAGGTGTGCAAACCAGAATAAAAGAAGTGTATAGCAATGCCCACTTTATCCACTGTTATGCACACCAACTGAACTTGATTTTAGAAAAGGCAACATCGCAGAATACTAATGTTCGAGTATTTTTCAATAGCTTGTTAGGAATACCAGCATTTTTTCCTAAGTCTCCACAAAGAATGGCTGCATTGGAGAATGTTGCTGGCCATCGAATTCCAAGGCCATCTGCAACACGTTGGAATTTCAAGAGCAGAACAGTCATTGCTGTGCATGAAATGAAAGATGCACTAATTGAATGTTGCAGCACACTGGAAGCATCTAACTCAAGAGACACTGGATCTGCAGCAGCTGGTATCAAAAGAATTGTGAATGATCCTGAATTCGAATTTTGGTTGGCATTTTTCTCCAAAGTAATGCCTCATGTTGACATCATGTTCTCTCATCTTCAGTCTAGAAATATTGATGCAGCTAAGGCTAATGCCTCTTTAAAAGTTTTTAATTCCGCAGTTCAGAAGTTAAGAGATGAATGTGATGCCATAGTGTCGCCTCCTGAGCAGAAGAGAAGAAAATTTAATACAGATAGATCAGCTGCTGCAAAGGAGGTATGTGACGTAATTTTGCTGCAGTGCAGAGAGAGATTCAGCTTTACTAATCATTTGGAAGCAAGCAAGTTACTTTTAGTGAATAATTTTCCAGTGTATACCAAAAATTTCCCTAGTAATGAACTTACACAAGCAGTTACAGCCCATCCCTTACTTGAAAAAGACAAATTGAGAACTGAACTTACTGTACTGTACACAAGAGAAGATTTGTGTAAATCGGAAAGTCTCATAGACTTGTTGGAGATGATGAACGACAATCATCTACAGTCAACATTTTCAGACACTCAAGTTGCTGAAAATTTTAATAACAACTCCAATGACAACGGTAGAAGCAGAAAGGTGCTTTTCAACTTTGAAGAGAATTAAAACTCTTTTGTGCAGTACCATGGTGAATGACAGACTGTCTACTTTAGCAGTGATATCCATTGAAAATAAAATGATAACAGAAATGAAGGATTTTAATGAAAAAGTAATAAACCATTTTGCTACATCGAAGAGCCGACGCACCGATTTTATTTTCAAGTAATACTACCATCACCACCTCAGCCATCCCTACCGCCACCACTACCACCCCCACCATCCCTTCTACCACCACCACTACTACTACCATGCCCTGGAAATCCGTGGACATCAACTCATACCTGAGGTAGGTCAAATTTGTGTACCCTACTGTTGTGTGAAGCTTGAAGTCCCTCCATTTTATGGAGTGACTGCTAATTATTGTTAACTACTAGTAGTATAAGTACACATTATAAGCTTAAATAAATCATTAGTTAATTTTTTTATTTGGGTCTCAATAATGTTTAATGTTCACATGGACTTTTGAAGGCCGATTCATTGCAAAAACTTTAACTGCCATGATACTATAGTGCCACCTTGAAGTACAATAGTTACAATGGCCAACTATTGTTTTGGTACTTGCGTATTAACGGTGACCCTAAGTAATCTTCCTTGTTCTAATTTTCTTTCCTGAATAAGTCTTATTAGGGTCACCCGTTAATAGGTAAGTACTATTGTTTTTGTAATGTAATAACTGTCACAGTAAATGCATTGTTTCTTAAAACGTGTTTTCAAATAATATGTCTTTAAAAATTATATATTGGTTTCCATGGCAACTTGGCGACGTTGGAGACCTTAAATCTTTGAATTGTTGCGTCTCTGTCTTTCATTTACTGAAGAGAGAGAGAGAGAGAGAGAGAGGACTTTTTCAATCTACTCTATATGGAAACGAATAAACAACATGGCTTACATTTAAAAATCAGTCACTGTTAGTCACTTTATGTTCCAAAATCTTGTAAATGTGTTGCATATTGCAAATAATCTGACGATGGTCCTTCAGTTTTTAAGCTCGTGTTCTTTTAATACGTGTTTGGTTTCTGCAGTGCAGAAATTTGAAGAAATATAGTTGAATCATTTATTTGATTGCATGTATCATATCAACAAACTAAATAAAATCATTAAACAGTCTCTTATTTTAAAATCTTCTCTGTGACTGGTTAATTTTTTATTTATTTCCACACGATTCGTTAACCATTTTCGAATAGACCAATCACATTTGGTGACGGTTGGAATCATTTGAAGCTCATCAAGTTAGACTGACCAATCGCGCAATAGCTTTCAAAAGTGAACCAAGAGGATTGTTATGGAGCTTTTTATAAAAATTAATTTGCTATTTATGACTAGACACTCATAAATAGACACATGTTCATATGAACTTTTTTTCTCACAATGACCTATCCTATCACCTCCCGAAGTATTGACCTTTCCTCCTGAAACACCCTCTATATACATACAGGGTGTTTGAAAACTTTCTGTACAAATTGTAATGGGGGATAGACAACACCAAGACAAACCCTTTTCGTCTATAAGTGTATGTCCGCTGACGTCACCATTCGGCGCGAGAGGGCGCCGCTGCAATTGGCTAAAGGGTGAAGTGGGCTAGACTCGCGCTTGCCGCGGGCATTCTTAAATCGGACGTAGTACGCGTAACATGGAGCGCTTCACGACTGCTGAGATGGCTGACATGCATATGGTGTATGGGGCTGCCAATGGAAACGGAAGAGCTGCTGTGAGGTTGTACCGACAGCGCTTCCCAAACAGACGTGTGCCAAACCACCAAACGTTTGCGCATTTGCATCGGCGACTGCGAGAAACTGGAACATTCCATGCAAACATGCATGACACTGGTCGGGAGAGAAACGTGCGCATTCCTGACATGGAAGAAGAAATCCTACGGCGATTTGAGGACAATCCAAGCGCAAGCACGCGAGGTGTTGCACGTATCCTCGGTGTGAACCACGACCTGGTCTGGAGAGTGTTGCACGAGCAGCAGTTACATCCGTTTCATCGTCAGAGAGTCCAGGCATTACAACCTCGGGATTACCCTCTTCGTGTGGAATTCGCACGCTGGTTTCTGCAGCAGACAGCGGTGCAGCCTAATTTTCCGGCTTATGTGCTGTTCTGAGATGAGGCCTGTTTCACACGTGAGGGTGTGTTTAACATGCACAATTCTCACGTGTGGGCGCACGCAAATCCACATGCTACACGGGTGCATGCTCATCAAGAACGGTTCGCCGTCAATGTTTGGGCGGGTATCGTCCATGGCAAGTTGATTGGGCCGTACCTGCTGCCTGCCCGACTCGACGGGCGGGTTTATCGGATATTTCTTGAAGAAACGTTGCCGGAACTGCTGGAAGATGTTCCCGTGGCTATTCGTAGACGAATGTGGTTTCAACACGACGGGGCCCCAGCACACTCCAGCAACGATGTGCGGGATTATCTGAACACCACTTTTGGGGACCGATGGATAGGCCGGGGTGGGCCCGTAGCCTGGCCACCGAGATCGCCCGATTTAACATGCCTCGATTTCTTCCTGTGGGGACACATGAAGAACCTCGTGTACGAGACTCCCATTTACCCAGAATAAGACCTCGTAGCAAGAATCGCTGTCGCCGCTGGAACTGTTCCCGAAATGCCGGGAATCTTTCGACGTGTACGTCGGTCAATGCTTCGACGCTGTCGGGCATGCATTGATGCTACCGGTCGCAACTTTCAGCACCTTCTTTAAATAAACATGCCTTCTTTAAATAAACATGTTACGCGTACTACGTCCGATTTAAGAATGCCCGCGGCAAGCGCGAGTCTAGCCCACTTCACCTTTTAGCCAATTGCAGCGGCGCCCTCTCGCGCCGAATGGTGACGTCAGCGGACATACACTTATAGACGAAAAGGGTTTGTCTTGGTGTTGCCTATCCCCCATTAAAATTTGTACAGAAAGTTTTCAAACACCCTGTATATATATATATATATATATAGTTCAACAGTCTGTAAGTGATGTTCACTGAAAGGAAAAATAGTCATAAAGATTATATTTAGTTTATGTTGTATTCCATATAAGGACTAGTTAAAGCGGAAAAGATCACGGATACATGATTCATCAGGAGCCATGCGTAGCTTTGTGTAAAATGTATTAATATTTTTCCCAATAACGCAATAAGATGAATTACCGTTGTAGGAAAATATATACGTGACCTTTTTCATACCTGAATTTGCTTCAGGAAATATATACAGTACTCGTGACGAAAAAGCCTCCGCTTTTTCCTCACGAGTGTAACTCGCTTCCATGTTAACCACTGCGTATTATTCTACCTGCAACAAAAAAAAGGTCCCAAAATAAGACATTAATTTGAACATTTGTTTTAGTTCTAATGTATTAATTTTGTAAATTTAATTTAAAATAAATTTTCCTTTGAGACCGGACTTATGGGGCACCCTGTGTATATATGTATATGGGATGAATTTCACACTTAAAAACATGAAATGAATGAATGATGTAAATCCACAAGGAAAAAAATTATTCCAAGGTCTTTCGCGTATTCGTCATTTCCTTGTGGTTTGCATATATATATATACACGGTGAACCAAAAGTAGGTGGACAGTAGGTTGAATACGGTTTGTGTTATATTATATTATAACTATGGTGTTCATTATAACTATGGTGTTTGTGTTTTATTATATTAAATATTATAACTAAATTTATTTAAATTTTATTTTGTATTATAGTATACAAAAAAATTAAATATGTATTCTCAAAATAAACGTTATCATTTACTGTCCACCTACATTTGGTTCACCCTATATATATATATATATATAATATATATATATATATATATATAACAGTTATAGAGGTGATGTTGGATTAAATATGGTTGGGTTGAATTAGGTTATGACCAAGTGCGCAGTGCTTATAAGAAGTGTTAATGCAATATTTAAGCTTTTTAGTATTCAAGGATAATCTTGGGAGGGGGGGGGGTCATCTGCTATACTTTTACAGCAAATATTTATAAACATGCCCGTTCTCAATGACCCTCTGATTAAATTTAAAAAAAAAGACAATTATATTAAAGTCCTGAAATACACAGTATATATAAAAGCAAAACCTCAAATGTGATCACATACCAACCAACCAACTAACTAAGCTATGAACAAAACCGTTGTTTGCCGTTTCTTTGGTCCCCAATAAATGTTGGGATCCTGGTTTTCATTGATCTGGTTCTTAGCTCAGCCTCAATGACCCGTCTTTTTAAAAGACACGCTATGAAACAATTATTCATGAGGGCATTCGCTGGTACTTTGTATGTGACAGTGAATAGGGTCTGTATTGCAATACTTGACTAAGATTTAAAGAGTCTTTTGTTTGTTAATATCGTCGCTGCTCTAGTGTTTTTTCACGGTTTCTGTGAGTAATGAGTACATCGTCCGTTGTTTACAGAGTTAAGTGGCAAAGTAGCTTCTGTAAGATTTAGGCGTAAATATTTACATGTATTTCAAAAGATGAATTAACTGTTGTTACTTGAACACAGTTTTAAATTTGAAAGAAAAAGGTGGGTAAATATTCGTTTTAGCACATGACTCGGACTTTGGGATGACAATAGGTCTTTCTTACGTAGAATTTAAAACGTCCCCCCGGACCCCTCTGTGGGGATATTTGAAGATCAGAAATGCACAAATAAGTGAAATACACCAGGAAAACCAATTTTCATGCCAAAAGCCATGTTACCCTTGACCTAATTAATAAAATAATAAGGCGGTATTTCAAAGGATTAGAGCACTTTGGACAATCTAGAGACGAATACAATACTCCGTGCTGCTGAAATATTTTAACAGCGGCTTCGTTATCGTCAAAATACCGCTTACTGACGTTGTAATAGGAAAGGTCACAACCGGTACACACAATGGCCATGATGAATTTAAATTTGGAGCTCAACGTAGTTTGCTTCCCGGAAAATGCATCTACGCATGCGCAAAGAAAATCTCTCAATCCTCCCACACGTCACGGTTGATAAACCATACGTCATTGTCAACACACGCTGATTTAAGTCGATTTTAATTGATCCAAAAATTGCTTGTATCTCCGTTAATATCAATTTGCACAAGAAATACCGTAGAAGAAAATAGATTAAGATTTAAATTCTACATAAGAAAAACCTATTGTCATCCCAAAGTCCGGGTCATGTGCTGAAACGCATATTTACCAAAAGTGTATTGTACATTTATGAATTTGAAAAGAAGCATATGATAGTGAATGGATCTATCTGCCTTGTAGCAAGTGTTTAGAATGTATGGTATCGGGGATAAGTTGTTAAATGAAGTGGAAAGATTTTTGTGGGTAGTAGTGGTCGTGTAAGAGTTAAGGGTGATTTGGGTGACTAGTTTATTAAAGATGGAGTACGACAGGGCTCGGTAAAACTTTACTATCCAGACAGTGTTAAGAGCCCATAGAGTCCTAATTACAAATCTAACTTAATTTAATATATTACCAAGCTTTTAGGGACTCTCTGAACACTGTCTGGATAGTAGAGTTTTCCCAGGGCTGTGTGATGTCCCCCATGCGTACATGAATGAGGTAATGCGCGAGATGAAAGTAAATGTTAGAAAGTGGATTAAATTTGCATTTAATACTTGCATTGCGGCTTTCTTCAGCCCCGATATCACTGTATGCGCCAAAAATATGAAAAAATTAACTTCTATTGACGTGGACCGCAGTCAGAGTTGAAAGGGAGTGGCGGCGGTCTCATCTGATGCATGATAATGCGTACGTGGTATTTCTGGATGAATCAGAGGATGAACTTAGAGTGACAAGCTTTGTTGATTCAAAACGAGATTACTGAAAGTGAATGTAAATAAAAGTAAAGTTCTTGTTGAAAGAGGAGTTGGCTTATATTGTGTTCAATGGAGAAAACTTAAAGGCTGTGAAAGAATTTGTGTAGCTTCGGTTTTTGAATGATCAAAGTAAGAGTACATTGGAAGTTGAAAGTAGTGAAGTACGGCACGCGAGTTGTGGGCGTGATAAAAGCGATGGTAGAAAGTGCTTGAGTATACTCGTAGTCGTAGATGCAGTAACACCTTTACATGAAGGTGTATTGATGTCAATCACTGTCTAAAGTGAGAGCAGTTGTCTGGTGTAAAATTGATTAACAGTATGAGAAATGAAGATGTTCGTGAAAGGTTTGAAGCTTATTTGAGATAAGAACAGAGGATTGTATGCTGCGTTAGTTTTGTCATGTGAAGAGTGATAGAATTATGCAGGTGTATAATAGTGACCCTACGATGTAGTGTATTGTAAACGAAAACGCTCAGACCAGTTACACACGAGAGCAAACGTCGTGTCTACCAAATAGAACATGGCTTTTAGATTAATGTATATGTATGATATATACTAGTGATGTAGCGGATGTCATTTTTTTCACATCCGCGGATGCGGATGCGGATGAGGATGTTTGATTTCAACATATGCGGATGCGGATGTCTACATTTTCGTTATTTTTTAGGATATATTCGAGATTTGTTGTGTTTAACGTATATAATAAGTTATTATATAGAGAGAGCTGTAGCTATAATGTAGTATAATTGATTAATTGTACAATAATTGCTGTACTTTTCTCTGAACATATAAAATAATATCAAGCATCTAACTAATATAGAAATCAATTAGTGAATTCGTCTGCAAATAAATTCGTTATATTTTGTTGAGTTTCAGCCACAATTAGAAACCATAATTGTGTTACCAGGATGCGGGACGTGAACCCAACTCAAATGCACCCCACCGACCTCTTTCCCCAACCTCCACCCTTATAGAAAGAGATCTTTAATTAGCTTGATAACTATTTATATTAAGTTTAAAGTTTTATTAGGCATATTTATAAATGAGTAATTAAAATAAAGTAAACTAAGATGTTCATCGTTTAATGTTCAAACTTAATTATAGGAAGGTTATGCTTAAGGAACATTAATTTTTCTGCCTTTTCTGCTGCCAGTCTGTTTCTCTTTTCATCATATATTAATCCAGCACTGCTAAATAATCTCTCGCTTGGTACGTTTGTTGGAGGACAGGCTAAATGTTTCCTCGCAAGTTTACTCAAGTATGGATAGATATTCTGCGTATTTTTCCACCAACTAATAGGATTGTCACATGCAGCCAGGCGTTTTTCTTGGTGATAGCTCTCGATCATTTTTACTACATCTTTTGACATCGCGTAGGTCTCGTCATTGCTGCTTGACTCAAGAAACTGAGCGACAGATTCTGTGATAGATTTGCTTGTTGAAGGTGTTGGTTCTGTCACTGAAACTTTTATTCTTTTGGTGGGTGGCGAAGCGACAGATTCAAGAGATTGAAGCTCTTCAACTGCTTTGCCAAGTGATGATTTAACTCGTTCTAATGTACTAGGTGGAAATAACTTAGCTTTGTAACGTGGATCTAAGTAGGTTGCAAGAGAGTAACTTCATACAAGAACAGCCTCTCGTCTTGTCGCTTGCATCACTTTTGCGCACAATGAACTAGTTCTATTAATATAGTAGAATTTGATAATTTCCGCTTATTAATGACATTTTATCTCAACGGTCCACATCCGCACGACATCCGCAGTCCAAAGTGCGGATGCGGATGCGAGAAAATGTGCGGATGTTCCGCGGATGCGGATGCGGATGTGACCTACATCACTAATATATACATTAATCATTCTCACGATTAATACATTAATACATTCTCATTATTATGAGAATGATGGGAGAGAGAGTGCTGGAACATGATCAGGAAATGTTTGTTTTATTGACTTTGAAAAAGCTTTTGACAGTCCAATGGAGGAAACTAATGGAAATATTGAAGAATATTAATGTTGACTGGAGGGACCGTAGGCTGATAAAAAAATCTATCTTGGGCGGTTCAGGGGCAATTGGGCGACAGACAACTGGGCGACAGACAACTAGGCGACAGACAACTAGGCGACAGGACAAATGGGCGACGACCAACTAGCCGACAGGACACTGGGCGACAACAAACTAGGCGACAAACAAACTAGGCGACAACAAATATATATATATATATTTATTTATTTATGTATACATTATGTATATTCATACATTAGATAGAAATTAAAGGTCTAAGTTTGAAAAGACTTTATTACACATAAAATAAAATATGATAAATCCTTAAGATAAAAGAATTATAAAACGTGATTTACATAATTGGGGCACATTATATAATTGTTATGCAGATGGAACAAAATTGTACCCCACACCCTTCAGATAGAGTAGAATCTACTGTTTATGAAAAAGTGCTCTAAGTGTGGGAAAGTGTGTTCCTTTGATAAAAATACCCAGTTCTTTCGTTGCCAAAAGCGTCGGTCAGATCTGTAAAAGTAGCAGAAAAAATGAAGAATTAATGCCCAGTTAGGTCAATTGAATGCCAGGTTAGGTCGATTGAATGCCAGATTAGGTCGATTGAATGCCCGGTTAGGTCGATTGAATGCCAGATTAGGTCAATTGAATGCCCGGTTAGGTCAACTGTACGCCCTTGACGATTGGTTAGGTTAAGTCATGATATTTTCGTTAAAAACAGTCTCTTCAAACTTGGACCTTTAATTTCTATCTAATGTATGAATATACATAATGTATAAATAAATAAATAAATATATATATATATTTGTTTGTCGCCTAGTTGGCTGTCGCCCAGTTGCCACCGAAGGATCTTGGGCAGACTGTGAATGTTAGTTGAAGGAGGAGAATCGGAGCCTGGATTGGTTGGGAGAGGGGTCAGGCAAGGATGTCCCCTGTCCCCCGTGTTATTTAACATCTATGCGGAAGAAATGATAACACAGGTCAACAAAAAATTTTAGTGTTTCGTTGCCAAGGAAATTCGTACGAATTTAGGGTATTTTGGGGTTGCTGAATTCCAAAATGAAAGTAGTTTTTCCGATTTGGCTCTAGTTCTTGAGATAATGAATACCCTCAATTAATAGGAAACGTAACCATAACGCGTGCATATGGGAAACTACCGGAACATTCTAGATGGTGAGACACGCGAATATTCTTAGTGTTTACTCCGCGATCATTCTAGAATATTCCCCCTCCGTATATAAGTCATCGGCCACCCAACCAGTAAGTAGGCTCCGCCTGAACATTAAATTTTTTGCATTTTTACGTGTTTCAATGGGGTACCAATTATCTCATAAATTAGAGCCAATCTAGCAAAACCGATGTCATATTCGGAATCAGCACCACAAAGTTACCCCAAAATCACTCTAATATGAGTGGCAATAAAATGAGTGTTGACCAGTGTATAGAAGCACTCTCAGATCTGGAAGAGGGAATTAGAGTGGGAGGTAAATTGGTCAAATCTGTAAGGTTTGCGGATGACAAGGCATTTGTTTGTAGTACTGAGGAAGGACTGCAAAGAATGGTCAATAGCTTGACAACGGCGGAAGAATTCGGAATGAGAATTAATGAGACAAAGACAAAGGTAATGAAAATTGCAAGAAGGAAAGGAGCACAAATGAACCTAACGATAAGAAATCGGACCTTAGAAGAAGCTGAGCAGTTTAAGTATCTGGGAAGTTTATTAACTAACAATGGAGATTGCAATAAGGAAGTAAGATCTAGAATTGTTATGGGTAAGGTAGCTTTTGGGAGACAAAAAAGGCTACCTACAGGTAAACTCAACTTGAAGCTGATGAGAAGGTTAGTAAAAAGCTTGATATTGTTATTTTATTTATTTGTTGGGTTCAAAATCCCAGCTGAGCCGTGAACGGCCAAATTCTAAAGGGCCAGTTCTACCTACAGCCCAAGTTAAGCTAAAATTAAAACTTACGGATTTGAGATCCTATTAGGTCCTACCTCAGGGTTGCTGACTCGATGCGGGCCTACCTTAGACCTTAGTTACATGAATTTAATATAAAAACAAAAGGGGTACTATTTATGGTCTTCTTTCTCAACCTTGCAACAACAACGCAACCTGGACTATTGCACGATGCAACAATCTTGTATCTAAACAACCAAACTGAATTGCAAGAGAGCTCTCTATCAGACCACACCCTGTACGTACGACATCCCACAAACGAGTAGAAAGGAGGCGCAGCGCCCCAAAATGATGCCACCAGAGTCCCAAACACTGATGCCACAAGAGCCCAAAAATGCTAGCTCTAAATTAAGTGAATTTTTCACTAACCTTACAATTATGAGATGGATATATATATACACCTTAACTTAATATATACAAGCAATGCTGCATCAATCAGCTTAGTCATCATATCGCCTTAGGACAACAATGGTTCTTCCTCTTCTAGATTTTCTAACAGATATGGAGTGTGGCACTGTATGGAGCAGAAATATGGACACTGAAAACAACTGAAAAGAAACTCTTGGAAAGTTTTGAAATGTGGATTTGGAGAAGAATGCTAAAGATAAGCTGGAAGGAACGCCAAGGTAATGAAGTACTGCAACAGGTGAGGGGAGGAAAGAAGACTCATTAAGGTGATAAGAGAAAGAGACAAGAAATGGATCGGACATGTGTTGAGAGGAGGTAGAATGGTAGAGGGGAAGGAAAAGGAAAGCAATGCTGGATGATTTGAAGTCAGGCAGGAGCTACCATAAGAATGAAAAGGATAGCTCAGGATAGAACACTTTTTGGCGGGACACACGAGTTGGACCTGCCTGATAGGCAGAACACGATGGATGGATGGATTACACTGGTCAACACTCATTTTATTGCCAATCATATTAGAGTGATTTTGGGGTAACTTTGTGGTGCTGATTCCGAATATGACATCGGTTTTGCTAGATTGGCTCTAATTTATGAGATAATTGGTACCCCATTGAAACACGTAAAAATGCAAAAAATTTAATGTTCAGGCGGAGCCTACTTACAAATCGCATTGAAATTGTCTCAAATCATACAAAAGTAAACACATGAAATACATAATGGCATTTTATTCGGTCTCACCATCTAGAATGTTCCGGTAGTTTCCCATATGCACGCGTTATGGTTACGTTTCCTATTAATGGAGGGTATTCATTATCTCAAGAACTAGAGCCAAATCGGAAAAACTACTTTCATTTTGGAATTCAGCAACCCCAAAATACCCTAAATTCGTACGAATTTCCTTGGCAACGAAAAAAAAAAGTTTTTTTGTTGACCTGTGTTATGTAACGGGTGTGCCATAAAAAAGGGTACATTTTAAAAAGGTTATGAAATCAACATTTGTCATTTAATTTTAATAAAACTTCTAAACAATAAAACCTATGTATTTATCTATATGCAAACAAGTTTTCAGACTAAAATATCAAATAATTTAAATTCTATCAACATTAACGAAAGAGTATGATTTTTCTACTTAGCATGCAAAAATTATTAAACCTTTTTAATAATTTTTTATAAAAATAATTTTTAATGTAAAATTTACCTGAAATTATTAAAAAAATTGTTCGAAATGCTTTCCTTCCATTTCAATAACTTTTTTAATTTTTGGCAGGAATTATAAGCTATCTATGGCTCGATTTATTTGTTCCTGTGGAAGCTCTTCCCATTTTTGAATGATGATCTCGCGTAAATGAGCGACATCTTTTATCCTAGTCCTGTAGACTCGCTCTGCTAAGTTCTCCCCTATTCCGGCCAAGAATAAAAAAGTTATTGAAATGGAAGGAAAGCATTTCGAACAATTTTTTTAATAATTTCTGGTAGATTTTACGTTAAAAATTATTTGTATAAAAAAATATTAAAGGTTTAATAAATTTGCATGTTAAGTAGAAAATTCACTCTTTCGTTAAATGTTGATAGAATTTGAATTATTTGATATTTTAGTCTGAAAACTTGTTAACATATAGATAAATACATATGTTTTATTGTGTAGAGGTTTTATTAAAATTAAATGAAAAATGTTGATTTTATAGCCTTTTTAAAATGTACCCCTTTTTTATGGCTCACCCGTTATATACGCGTAATATTTTCTTTGAACCCGCGAGACGAACAAAAATTTTTTTTTTTTAATGTAACTTTACAAACTTTTAAAAATCTTGAATGTGAAGTCCAAAATTTTGGCGATTATTTTTTAATTTTTTTTTAATTCCATAGAAACTGTGACCGTGTTCCTCTTCTCGAAATGTACAAAGTTTGGGCAAGTAACTAAATTTAAAATAGGTTAAAATAATTTGAAGTTTACACTTTGTTTCACTACAAATCTGAATGTTAAAAATGGTAATTAATAATGTCTAATACTTGTATTGATGAAGCAGTTTAGAAGCACTAAAAATTTTAAGTTTCAATACTATGTAATTATTACACAGCTCAACAAAAAAACATTTTTGTTTCGTTGCCAAGGAAATTCGTACGAATTTAGGGTATTTTGGGGTTGCTGAATTCCAAAATGAAAGTAGTTTTTCCGATTTGGCTCTAGTTCTTGAGATAATGAATACCCTCCATTAATAGGAAACGTAACCATAACGCGTGCATATGGGAAACTACCGGAACATTCTAGATGGTGAGACCGAATAAAATGCCATTATGTATTTCATGTGTTTACTTTTGTATGATTTGAGACAATTTCAATGCGATTTGTAAGTAGGCTCCGCCTGAACATTAAATTTTTTGCATTTTTACGTGTTTCAATGGGGTACCAATTATCTCATAAATTAGAGCCAATCTAGCAAAACCGATGTCATATTCGGAATCAGCACCACAAAGTTACCCCAAAATCACTCTAATATGATTGGCAATAAAATGAGTGTTGACCAGTGTTATTAGTAATATATACAGATAGAATCTAGTTAATTAATTATAAAACTCTGGCAATTATATTCTCCCGAGCACTATACTGTGACCTTTGACCAAAATGTAATTGTAATTACGATAAGGGGAAAAAGTTGACCTTCTTATGGGTACAGAAGTAATTAAAATATTTGTATAGTTTGTAACAATGGCCGGAAAATGAAACATTAAGAATTATGGTGGTTTTATTGGTCGAATTATGGTGGTTTATTGGTTTTAATTCCAAAATGGTTTGAATGACTTTCTAAGTTCCGAGTACTGTATAGAACTTGGAAAGTAATTATAGACGTAAGCTTTTGTCTGCTTAAACATGATCACGAGTGTAGTAACTTGAACTAAAGGCAACTTAAACCATTTAGATTATGACAAACGAGACAGTTTGATCGAAAAAGATGCGGACTCCATATTGGATCCTGATGTCATCCTTTCCGTATGCCAAAAATTTCCTTTTCGGTCCGAGGCGCCCCCTTCAACATGCTTTCCTTCGACGACAGTTTCATCTATTCCTTCAGGGTTAAAAAAAAATCTTCTCGTCTTCCCAAAGTCACTTCATCACCATCCCCCTTTCCGACGGAAGAGCCATTTTCCTATCTACAAACTACTACTACATCACCGGCAGTGACATCAGGTGTACAATTTTGTGGCTATATTTTTATACATTTCCTTTTACCGTCGAATTCCTTTTGCCATGCGATGGATAATTAATAATTTTATTCTACTTGGTTTCAGTTGGATTTTGATTACCTTTAACATTCACTGCATTTTTGTAATTAATCGTAGAAACGCTATACAATTAATTTTGTAATTATAACCATTATGGTTTAACTATACAGCAGCTGCCATGGTATCCACTGTACAGCCAATTTCTTCTATTTTGACTGACTGACTATAAGTTTGGATATTCGTGTATATGTAACTCCTGTTGTCCCCTTCATTATTTTCAAGTTATAATTCCAACACAGAATCGAAAATAAAGCCTATCACACCGCCGTTTTCAGCCACTTTTCGCCGCTGAATCGTGGCTTGTTTAAGATTTTTGCCGTTTACACATTAATCAGTAACGGGAGATTTGGAAAATTTCAAAATCTTGTCTCTCAATAGCGATTAATATAAATTTTCAAACACCAGTTTTTGCTGATTAATGTGTAAACTGCTGTAATCTGTGTTAAGCGGAGCACAATTCGACGGTAAAAACTGGGAACAGCCGAGTGATATGGACTTAATAATAAAGTGTAGGAACTTCCTTCAAAATAAAATTATAGAATACTGACATTCTAAAATCAAAGCCTACTTGTAAAGCCAGTGCGACTCTAAATTAACAAAAATACCAAAGCCATAAAAATTTTGAGCTTCACATAGTCGGTGAGACTAAATTTATGAAACTGCACTAAATTCTAAGTGGCTCGTGAGCGTAAATGTTAAGGTTCCATTGGCTAAAAGATTTCCGTTCAAAATAGTTTGTACAAAATTATTTAAACGTTATAATGCCAGCGTGAACCGACTATTTATTGATAGGCTTTGCTGAAACCTTAAAATAGGTGTTACCATAGCCTAAATTTCTTTAGTCAGTCTACGCTCACATTATAACACAAAAATAAACTTTATATTGAAAGAAGAATTTAAACAATTTTAATCCAGTGAGAGCTTAACACTTCAGATTTACGCAATGCCTTAATCTTAAATGCAGCTTCATAAATCTTGACCCACTTACTGGCTTCATGGCTTTGGGTTACTGTTTTCAGCAAAATTCATCATGAAGTCAGCGAGACAATAAGTTTATGAAAATACCACAGCCATCAAAATTTTGAGCTTTGTATTCAAAGCCGGTTAGTTAGAAGTTCTGAAGTTGCATTCAAAATCTAAGCAGCTTGAGAGCTTAAATTAAATGTTAAGGTCTTACTGGCTTCAAATATTGTGAAAAATCTTTATACGAAATTATTTGTTATAATCATGTAATGCAAGCGTAAACAAACTAGTCACAGGTAGGCTTTGGGTAAACTGCTAGTTGTCAGTGAATCTGTATTTAAGACTAAATGCACATTTTAATACATATTCCCATGAAGTGAGTGTGTTTGCATTTTAATTAGACTTTGTCCCTAATTCAAAATATACTATAAGGCTATATATACTGTATATAAATATAATATAATATAATCGTGCATTAATACTAATATAAAAAATGGTTCTTTCCAGTTATCGGGAAAGGATAAGTTTGTAACGGAACTTTGCTTTTATCATCCCCTTTCCTTCCTGAAGAACAGAATGATCAATTTGGGAATATTTTTGGCAACTTGACGAACCTTCGGAAATCATTTTATTTATAAAATGTCGCTTTTTTCACCTTTCAAAATTCTCAGTCTTCAGTAAGTACACATATATACATATACAATAAAATACCACCTTATTTCCAGAAAAACAAAGTGTAGGGTGGACAGAAAGTCTGGGCACTCCCTCTAATGTAAAAATTAGGTACGTAAAGATCTTGAAGGGGTGCCCAAACTTTTGCCTATCTTGTATTTTAATTGTAATATACCACTCTGGCTTTCTAAGGTTAAGCTCGTATCACACGGGCCGTTTGTTGCCGCTGAAACGAGATTATTGCCGTTTAGATATTAATTGACAATTGGATTTTGCTAAATTGTTTCAAAATTTCGCTGAACTAAGATTAATACATTCGATGTCATGGCTACACATTGAAATGGCTCTGAATTATGCATATATACAGGGGCGTAACTAACGGGGGGGACATGCCCCCCCCCCACTTTTGAACTGGGGGGGATAATATAGGTTTTGTTCTCCCCCCAACTTTTGATCTAAGCTAGCTTGCGTGAAGAAAAATTTACGTTCTTGAAATAATCTATGATGAGTAAATCTTTAATTAATTATTAGTCCTATTAGTATGGTGGAAAGTATTAATGATTCTTTACTAATACTGCAGTGATAGATACTTTAATGAGACATTAGTTATTTTTTACTTTAATTAATTATTGCATATATTGTTTTCCTTTAATGTTAAGTATATACTTGATATATATAAGGTAGTTGTGAAAATGCTTCTTTGATTTTCCTATTACTATCATAAATATAGATCATTCTCTAAATCATAGTATTTTAAGAGCATCATTTTGGTCGTAAACTCATTATAATACTGATAGATCAGAGCTTTATCGAGACTCGAAAGAACTGGTATTCAGATATCATTGTTATATTCTATCGAAAAAATATGCCCTGGAACACCAAATTTAAGACATTACCTGCAGGATAGCAGGACAGAAATTCATCGCAGGATTTCTCATTATTATAGTTGTCCCACCCAGCTTTTGAAAGCTAGTTACGCCCCTGCATATATAATCTATTTCATTTAATCTGGATTTAGTTTTCTTTTTAGTAATCCATAATGTTTTATAAGCTTGGTATAGCCACTTGTAACCTAGTCAGGGTTAGGCTCTCACATTCTGGGTAAAGCTATAGGGTTTATCTTACTGTTTATCGCACACATCGGCAACTTATGCTCATACTTTCAATGAAAGGAATATTTAATTTCAATATTTAACTGTTGCATCCTTTGCATCCATATTTCTGGTTCAGTTAAATTTCCAGCCACCAAGTCATCGACGTTACCACAACAAAACTGTGTGTGTGTGTGATTATTTTTAATCTTATTTTAGCTGCTTCAAACTCTGAAAAGTGAGTTACCTGAGGAAAAGGCCTCCGCTTTTTCCTTTGGAGTGTTAACTTTCATATTAGCTATTGCGTGTAATTGTACGTGCAACCAAAAAAGTTCCAAAACAAGACATGAGCAGAGACGTCAACCTTTGAAGTATGAAAATCCGTGAGATTTCTCAATGCGCCTCATTTTGATAATAACTGGAAAAATATCCCACATTGGATTTATTTTCTTATTTCTCATTATATTCAATTATATCATTAATTTAACAAAGGTTGGTTCGACTTCAGTACAGATTGATCTTCCGTATTTTCAAACCACTACAACCATAAACTGTTCCGGCTGCCTCGTTAAATCTGGTGGTTTTTTGGTTTTTGGAAAGAGATTTGATAGTGAAGTTGTTGGATGGTTTAATTGGTTTCAAAGCACTGAATAGTGAGGTCATAGAAGAATTATGTTTCAAATTTGTTCAGCTAACTGTGTTGCTGGTTTTTTTTCTTCAGGTTTGATCGGTGTATCATAGTAAAGTGCATTAAATTGCATTCATGTTTAAGTTCAATCATCTATTTCAAATTAGGCTGTTAGGTATAACATTTCCCTTTCAGCAAACAGGCAATCAATCTTCTTTATATTCAAGTATTATTAAGGTAAAGTGTTTACAATTAAAACCACTAAGGTAATGGTCTATTTTGTTTTCAAAGAATAAGACAATTACTTCGAACTGAAGAGGGTGTTAAACTATAATCAAGTTTAACCCTCTGATAGCACAAAATTTCTATCAGCGGGAATCAATAATATTATTCAGGATTTAATTTATGATTCGGGAAGTAATTCATAATCTTAATTTAGTGTTAATAAATAATAGTTTAGTATTCAAATACTGTGTTGGGTTAAAACAAAATTTTAATTCTAACATGGCCTAATAATTTGGATGTTGACTTATTTCTTGGTAGGCTCAACAATTTAGTCCCATCTATTAAGTTCACAGTTGAAAAAGAAAATGATGGAAGCCTATTTTTTTTAAATCTAAAAATTTGGAGATGCTCTAATCAGTTCAAATTTGAAGTCTATCGCAAGCCTACTAATAATAACTCTTATGTGCATTTTTATTCTGACCATCATCCCTCGATTAAATCCTTTATTTTCTCTGCTATGTTTCTTAGAGCATTGAGAGTTGTCAGTCCTGAATTTTTAGATTCCGAGTTATGCAATATCATGAATATTGGTACTAAATTATGTTATCCTATTTCATTTTTAGATAACTGTCTTAGGAAAGCCAAGAATAAGTATTATTATTATGTAATTGTAAAGGAATTTGAGCATAAAAATATCCTTAGCCTACCTTACCATGTTAATTTTCAATATCTTCGACTTTACTTAAAGCAATTGGCATCAATGTAGTCTTTAAGTACAGTATAATACTGTTAAATCACGCTTAATAAAGAATAGTCGGGATAATGTTGTTGGTTGTGTGTATACGATCGGATGTACACAATGTAACTCCATATATATAGGCCAAACGGGTAAAACGTTAGATATTAGGGTAAAACAGCATAAAT
This sequence comes from Bathynomus jamesi, assembly GCA_023014485.1. Classification (NCBI taxonomy): domain Eukaryota; kingdom Metazoa; phylum Arthropoda; class Malacostraca; order Isopoda; family Cirolanidae; genus Bathynomus; species Bathynomus jamesi. The sequence goes on along the minus strand of JAJOZX010010330.1, from coordinate 42,931 downwards.
ATGCGTGTAGAACCGCTAATAATTCAAATGCTTTGTTTAACCATATGTATAGATGTAATCATAGCATCGAGTGGGATAGTTCTAAAGCGCTTGTTGAAAACAGATATAATAGAAAGAAATATTCTAGAATGTGCATTTATTCATTTTAAACACAATTTCAATAACAGTGCGAGAATGTATAAAATTGACTTCCTTCTTAAAATTCCTTTTTGCTTCTCATTAACTCTTGTTAAGTATGTGGTAATTTGTTTTGGTTTCCGTTAAGAAGTACGTGATAATTTGTTTTGGTTTCCGTTAAGAAGTACGTGGTAATTTGTTTTGGTTTCCGCTACGTTGTGTATATTTATGGGCATCTTGCCTTCTCTCTTCATTCCCTGACGAGGTGTAGCTCTGAATACACGAAAGGCCTTGGAATCGTTTTTCTTTTTCCTTGTGGGTTTGCAGCATTCATTCATTTCACATGTTTAATTGTGAAATTCATCCCATAACCTTACCTTACCTTACAAAGGTTCCGCGCGATGATTTCTCATTTCGCGAAGGTCAAGCTTGTCGCCCCTCCTCTCGAGTTGTCCTGGTGAAGTAGTGAGTTGGATTCTTGCGCTCTCCACCTCACATAGCCAGGTACGCCCGGCTCATCGGGGATTGTTCTGAGCCAGGCGTCTAGTCTTCTTTTGAAGATTTCCACTGCAACTCCCTTCGTGTTTCTTAGGTCTTTGGGCAACTGATTAAACAGTTTTGGTCCTCTCACTACAAAACTATTTTCTTTCAGGGTTAAGGATGTTCCCTGTCTCGCCTTCAATTTGGGAATACGACACAGTCTACCGCTTCTACTTTCCATCGTTGTTTGGGGAGTTATGGGATTCAGAGTAAGATTAGGGACTAGTTTCTCCATTATTTTCCAAGTGTAAATAATGGTGTATCTCTCTCTTCTCCTTTCCAGTGAATATAGGTCTAGTTCTCGTAACCTTTCCCAGTAATTTAGTTCTTTGCACCCATTGATCTTGGCTGTGAAGCTTCTTTGGATCCCCTCCAGCTGTCTAATGTCTTCTTTTTTATATGGGGATTAGGACCGAGCAGTATTCTAATTTGGGTATGATCAGGGTTTTCAGTAGAGGAATCATTACATTCCTATCCCTTCGTTTAAAGGTTCTCAATATCTGACCCGTTATTCTCTTTGCTCTGTTTACTGCTATCTTATTTTGTGTTTCAAATTTCGCATCATCTGTCATTACAACCCCTAAATCTTTTGCTCTGGAATTTCTCTGAATTTCCTGTCCATTTGGGGTATAATATTCCATGGACTTTAGGTCTTCTCTTTTTCCGTACCGTAATAGCTGAAATTTCTCGGTGTTAAACTTCATATTGTTGTCTTCAGTCCACTTGTAGATTTTGTTTATGTCGGTTTGTAGAGATCCTATGTCTTCTGGGTTTCTTATTTTTCTACTGATCTTTGTGTCATCCGCAAAGGATGTTACTGTGCTGTCTCTGGTAACGTCCTCATCTATGTCAGTTAGCATGATTATGAAGAGTAGTGGAGCTAATACTGTTCCTTGTGGTACTGAGCTGAGGACCTCTGATTCTGATGAAGATACTCCTTGTACTGTAACGACTTGCCTCCGCTCACTAAGGAAATTATATATCCATTTCCCTACTTTTCCTGTTATTCCCATATATTTCAGTTTATGTATTATGATTCCGTGGTCACACTTGTCGAACGCTTTAGCAAAGTCTGTGTATAGTACATCATAGTTTTCATTACTTTCAAGTGAATCAATAATGTTGTTGTAGTGTTAGTCCATTAGTTGTGATAGGCATGATCTGCCTGACGAAACCCGTGTTGGTTATCATTGAATTTTTTCTGAGTTTCCAAAAAGTCATAGATTTTCTGTCTAACTATTCTTTCAAATATTTTAGTGAGATGAGATGTAAGCGACACTGGCCTATAGTTTTTGGCCTGGATCGATCTCCTCCTTTATATATTGGGACTATGTTCGCGCTCTTCAGGATGCCCGGTATTTCTCCCGTGTCTAATGATCGTCTCCATATCCAGTATAGGGGCTCAGCGATTGCATTCTTGCAGTTTTTGATCAGTGTGGCATTCCATTTATCCGGTCCTGCCGCTGAGTGTGTTTTTAGTTTCCCTATGGCTTGTGTAATATCATCCGTCGTAAAGTCGAAATCCGTTATACTTTCCCCTTGTGGTTCTTCTTCAAAGAACGCGTTTCTATCGCAATCAATTTGTCAGTTTTTGGGATACTGAAAGATGATTCATACTGAGCTTTTAATATTTCAGATACTTCTGTTAGATCATCAGATAAATCACTGTTCTCATTTTTTAAAGGTCCGATAGTCGCTTGGTTTTTCGACTTTCTTTTTGCGAAATTATAGAAGTACTTTGAGTTAACCTTTATCGCTTCTATAGCGTCTCTCTTCTTTTTCTGTATGCTTCTCGATTTGTTCCTGTATGACGACATCGATACTTTGTAGTTTATCATTTAATATTTTTCTGATGTTATTATCTTTACAATTACTTAATTTTGCAGTCACTCTTTTTCTCTTTCGGAACAATGCCCTCTTTTGTCTTTCGAACCTGCTTCTCTTTCCTCTTTGTTGTATCTTTGGGACATGTTTTTCCACAATTTCTAACGTCTTCTCCTCTAACGTCATTAGCATCTCTTCCGTTGTCTTGGCCTCGAAAATGGTTTTCCAATCTATTACTTCCATGCTGGATGTCACATCTTCCCAGTTTATAGCTTTGGAGTGAAAATTAAAAATTTCGAATTTGCTTCGTTCTGTTGTGCGTGTTCTTTCCTTTCCTGTTGCCTTTATATTAGTTGTTATTTCAATGATATTGTGGTCTGATATCATAGTTGGGGAGATTTCTACATTATCAATTAGATTACTGTTGTTTGTGAATACCAAATCTAGGCAGTTGTTTTTTCTTGTGTTTTCTGTTATTTCTTGCGTTAACATAAATTCATCAGCTAAAGCTAGTAGCATTTTTACCTGCTCCTGGTCTTCTCGTGTGCCCCCCTTGTCCTGGTGGATACATATATTTTTTCCTATCCTTTTATATTTCATGAATGGGAAATTAAAATCACCACAGAGAAAAATATTTGGGGTTGGAGAGTGTAGATCTTTTACTAAGTTTCTTACCTCTGTAATGGAATCTGAAAATTTTGAGGTTGGCGTGTTTGGGGGTCTGTACATTACAATTAGTACCATATTTAATTTTTCAATTTTTGCTGCTACACATTCTACGTAGTTGTTTGAGGTACTTATAACCATTTCTGCTATGTGCCTTTCGCGTGTGTAAATAGCACATCCTCCTTTACGTCTCACTGTTCTGTCGGCTCGGAGGATGTTATAGTTGTCAATTTGTATTTCTTTTTTGTCAATACAGGACTCACAATTTTCACAGTTCGCCTGGCAGTCCTTTAGATGAGTTTCCGTGAGGCATGCAAAGTCTGCTCCGGCTTCTTGCATGAGTCCTTTCAGGTATGCAACTTTGTTCGTGGACTGGTTTGATTTAAGGCCCTGTATGTTGGCTAGGATTATTTTTATTTTTTCTCTTTCTTTTTCGCATACAGGTGGTTCCGCTTTGTTTTCCATGGGGGTGCCGGTTTCGTTGCCTTGTGGTCCTCCGAGAATTTACCTCTTTTTATCTTTGTCGGTACCTGTTGTCCCGATAACGCATGAAGTGTCTTTGTTCGTACCTTCTGTCCGGCTCTCGGATTTCTATATTTATATTTGTCAGCTGGTTTTGTAATTGCTGGAGAGTATTTAGCAGCTGAAATGTGTTGGCTGCGTCTAAAAAATTTCCACTCTTCTTTGATGTTCGTTTTTTCTGTTCCCTCGTGCGTTCCTTTGAGGGTGGTGGTATCGGCATTTTTTTTCGTATTTGCAACTCCCATATCTTTCATAAGTGTTGCAGACCGTAAGATGGTGGAACATGCATTTCTTATCAAACTTGCAGTATCCACTTGTGTAATGCATTTTGCATAATGTGGGATGTGCATATATGCATTGCCCATCCCGATATCTGCAGTTTCCTTTCGCGTAGTATTTGCATACGATATTTTCTACGCTTCTGCTTTCTTTCTTATTATTTACCAAGTTCTTAGTTTTGGCATTATCATTATTTTTCTTTGGCTGTTTATTTTCTACGTTTTTAGTTATCTTTTTATCATTTCGCTCGTTGGACCGTTTGTCTACTTCGCCACTTTTACTTATTTCTTTCCTTTCATCTATGTCTTCCTTCCGTATTATTGTTTATATCGTTATTTGTTATTAAATTGTTGTTCGTTATTATGCTGTTAATCGTTATTTCGTCTTCTCTCTCATCCACCCTGTTTTTCGTTGGGACCATTTCGGACACATGCGTCCCCATTATTTCATTCTTTTTTGTAACTTTCGAGTCTGCTATCTCCATTTCTTTAAAGACCGCGAAAGAATTTACAGTCTGTGTACATGCGCCACATAGAAATTTGATCCCCACGACTTGTTTCGCGTTCGAGACAAGAGTTATTTCCCGATCATTCCAATTCATGCAGTTAAAGTCGTTTAATCGTTGGCAGAAATCACACTAATCGCTAGGCTTTCCGTTGTTACTAAATTGCACAAATTACAGATTAAGTGAGAATTTGGACCCATATCCATGATATTCCTTAATTAGCTTAAGAAGAAATACCCACACAAATTCTTTATTTATTTTTATTTTTTATTTCTGTTTCTTTCCTTTCGATGGTCGAGGGTTTTCTGACCTTTGTGTTTTATGACCTTTTTCCTGCTTTGTTTCAAACTTTCTCGAATGCCAACCGTATTTCGTTTTGAATATATACGTTAAAATTGGTGATAAATTATGTAAACTATATTGCACTTTCTTTATTTTAATGAAATTCACTTTATAATTTATATGCACGGATTCACTGATACTTTATACACTTTCGGGTGCAAACAGAATAAACCGCCGAGTAGATTATTCCCTTCTAATTTGGGTGTTAAATAGAGAGAGCAAAACAACACGTCCATTCACCACAGGGTACAAGCAATATATATATATATATATATATATATATATATATATATATATATATACATATGTGTATATATATATATATATGAAAATTATTTCACGAAAGTGACACGTGAAAAATATTTATGATGAATAAAACCACGAAGGAAAAAGAAACACAAAGGGGTGCTCAAGCGCTTTCGTCTAATGACATTCTCAGGAACAGTGTTCCTGAGGATGTCATTAGACGAAAGCGCTTGAGCACCCCTTTGTGTTTCTTTTTCCTTCGTGGTTTTATTCATCATGTATATATATATATATATATATATATATATATAATATATATATTGAAAATAACCACGAAGGAAAAACACGAAATAGTAATGCCATCGATCTCGGGAACAGCGTGTGTGTGTGTGTGTGGGGGGGGGGGGGGGGCTGAGGATGTCATTAGACGAAAGCGCTTGAACACTATTTCGTTTTTCACCTTCGTGGTTGTTTTCATCATAAATATTATTCGCGTTTTACTTTCGTGAAATAATTTATATAGATATCTAGATATGAAAGCTGTTTCAAGTTTTATATTTGATAAAAAATGTCTTTCACTTTATTAGCGAATTCACTAATAATAGAGTTCACATCTTTATTTTCAGACCACAAGACAAGATCACCAAAATCAACGGCTTTGATATTTCCTGTTGGTCCCATAATACAGTTGTTAATTTTGTGCGACACGCCACTCACAACGATCCAAATAGATTTGTTGGCCAAGGAAAAACTTACAAATTCACATTTTCTTTGGTGAGTAAACGTACATTTTCTTTCATTTTGTGGGAGGAGTTGAGAAGGTGAATTCGTTAGAAGGTGACTCGAGGGTACAAAGTCCATTCAAGGGACAATTTTAAATAGTAAATAACATAAAACAACGAAAAATGTTAATTTTAAAGTGTTTTTAATTGAATGTAACGAGATTCAAAATACGAGTATGTGGAGCCCATAATTGTCATTCAATGCTTTTATTAAATGTCAAATCGGGACCTCCGCGGTGGTCGTCAGATCATATCAAAAAGATTACTTTCCCACATTTGGTCCTCAAATGAAAATTATTAAAAATTCAAATTTGACAAAAGCGTCTTGATTTGAGGACAGTTTTCGTCGCTGAAATGGCGCCAAAGGGGGAAGGTGAATTAGCCCAACTTATTTTAACCTAACCTAACCCGGACCAAAGTAGGAATGGCCATAGAATCCCTTGAAATTCTGAATCCAGAGACCATCAAACACGATTGGCATAATGGCATGAGCAACAACCTACTGCCAAACACGATTGTTATACTTATACCGTGGCAATGAGGAGCTCCACACTCACATTTTAACATTTATTTTTTTTTTCTTCAAATTTTATTTAAACATGTCTCTTTTAATATTATTTACTCTTATTTAAAACTGTCATTGAAGAAATTGAACGAATGTGAATTTAGCAGCAATTTAAGATGCAATGAATAAATTATCAGTTAGACATCTGATGTCATAAAGGAAAAAAAAATAGGCTACAATTAAAATGAAGCCTGGTTAGACTTTATATTTATAAAAAGATTTTTGGGGAGAAATTGATATCTGTAGTAAGTTGTAACAATAAGTTAAGATCTCCCGAAATCCTTACTGATTAATTTGGAATAAGAAAAATACTTCATTTGTATGTTACTCATACGTATGTGGAATTTTCAACAGTAGTCTCGAATAAATAGCTGTCTCGCGTTTAGAGTAAAGCAAGGTGTGTGTATAATATAGATATATTAGAGATATATTTCATTGAAACTTCTGATTTATACCAGGAATACATCCCAGTAAATAGACCTACAGTATCACCAGAACAAGGACCAACGAGGCTTTCGGCTTCTTTAGAGATCATAATGCAAATGAATGGAAGTGAGTACAGTTTTCTGCCTTTTCATTATTTAGGAGAATAAAAACAAACTTTTACAAAGCCCACCTCTATTTAGTCAGACCACGCTTCTAATAAATTTTCATACCTTTGTGGATCGAGGAAAAGTCAGGGAGGCCATAAATTTACCACAAAAAATACCACAGCCATCAAAATTTTGAGGTTCGCATTCAAAGACAGTACGTTAAATTTCAGAACAGCTTCACAACTTTTAAGTGGCTCGCGAGTTTAAAGTAAATGTTATGGTTTCGGTGGTTCATAAATTTTTGTTCAAAATCCTTTGTATGAAATTTACCTTATAATGCGAACGTAGACCGACTAGATATAGGTAGGCTTTGGTGAAGTAACATTACCATAACTGTGTGTAGTTAAAAATCCTTAAACTAAATAACTAACTAGACGATAAAAAATAATATACGACTGAATTGATGAGTTAATACCTAAAAATATGATCTTATGATTTTAAATTTGTACTAACTGTTTATACGATTTGTTTCCATATAGGCATCCTTCCGTTATTTTCGATATTAGTTTCAATAAAGGGAAGAGGAGGTGAGTCTTACCCGCTATTCAGTTACTCGTGGTGACTGTAATATTTGTATTTTCGCTTACAACGCTTATATAAACAAAAAATTATGCGGCAACAGTACTTATACATTTGCTCGTAAGTCGACTGTAAATTTTAATTTAAGCTTTTCTATTCACACTTCAAAAATGATTCTTGATCGAATTCGTGTCTGAGGTTGACGCGAGATGAATTGTAAAGGAAAGGCGGAAGGACAAATTAAAATGTAGCGAATCGAAATGAAAAGTAAACGGCAAAACTCGACAGCAAATAAAGATAAATGCCAAGAATAGAAAGGAAGTGAAAGGAGAAATGAAAAAAAAATGAAAGATATTGAAAATGAATAAAAAAAAAAGAAAAATGGAAAATGCAGTGGGAAAAAATGAATAATGGAATGAGAAAATTTCAACCGCAAATGGTAAAATTGAATACCAAAATTTGGTATTAAAAACTCCTTAAATACACAAGTTAAATAATCTGTATTCTAAAATTTGAGCAATTTTGGGGATGTTTTTGGTTTAAATTACTTATTTTACTTTGTAAAAGTATTAATAAAATAAATTAAATAAATAAATTGAAGTTGTTTATGGCGTTTAAAAAAGTTAAGTGCGAATTCGCTTAAAAAAAAGGTTTTTCTAGAAAATTCGTGAAAGGTTTCTCGAGATAGGAACTGCACCATTGAATCGCTCCTGGAAGTCTACACGAGTATTTTCAATGGTTTTGCCATAACGTGGTCGTTCATGGACCCAGGTACTAGCCAATATGCGTTGTTCAATCGTATAGTTGATGCTATCACACATTTCAAATGGATCTGAAAGAAAAACGAAAATAGGTTAGTATTTTACTGGGGTGACAAGACATTGTGTCCACCCTGTACATGTAAACTTAGACTATCTTCCCTTTCAGTACCTTCATTTTCACTCTCAAAGTCGCCTTTGCTGTGAAGTTGTTGTTGTTGTTGTTGTTTTTCTTATGATGCCGAATTAGCTTTGAAAATACGTCTTCAATACACTTAACAGTTATTTATAAAATTTGTTAAAATTAACCTAGAGACGCCGTAGTTAATAAGAGGGATCTAAAAATAGTGACAATATTGTGCCTTTGGCAACCTATCCCAAATGCTGCCAAACGGTGCCTTGCACGCATGTCGAGGGTATATTGGCATCATTATCTGTCTCTTAACTCAACTTCTGTTGAATAAAGGTACGTGAAACGCGTTAACAATGTACTAAAGTGATATAGAAAGTAGAATGAGTTAAATTAGTAGCAAAAGTGTGGAAACCGGTGTTCGGAAGTTTAAACTGTTAACAATTTTCCCACATGACTGCGAGGTAAGATAACTTTGTGTGTGTGTTATAGTCAATCTGTGAAACCAGTCATTTCACGTAATGCCTACAAATTTCAGGCATTTCGCGTAATTCATTAAGCTATTTATGATTTCGTGACGGTTGGGTTGAGTTAGATTAGGGTGGTTAGGTTAGTAATGTGTATTACCTATGTTTAAAGGTCACAGGTATTACGCGAAATGTCTGAAATTTTTAGGCATTACGCGAAATGACTGGATTCGCAGATTGACTGTAACATATACAGTATATACACCAACCGGTAAAAAAAATTAACATAGCGATAGTGTAACACCTGTAACATTACAGTATTATTTACATTTGTAAGTTAAGCAAAATGCAGTATTTAGAAACTTAACTGAATGTCTTTTATTCTTTTAAATGATTTATGATTTAGGATGAAACTAGATATAATGAAGCTCTGTTATATACAGACCTGTTTGTTCTGCATAGACAGGAATTTCTTAGAACCTGTCATTCGATATGGGAACCTATCGCGAAGGACCCTGATACTACAATGTATGAAAATATTTCGAGACAAGGGGGATAGATAAGTAGATGGGATGATATAAGTATAAGAGGAGATAGGACGAGATGACACCCACATAATAAGATTGTGGAAAAGGGCTCAATCAGGATTAAGAGATCGGGAGTGTGTATAGAGGGGTATTGCGTATCCTGTCTTGGTAATAACTCAATCGGGGAAGGCCGGTTGTTGCCAGATGTATACGTGACTGCACCCGGATCCCGTGGTTCCGGTCCGGTTTTAGGTTTGGGGCATCGCGGCGTAGCAGGTTACGAGGTCAGGATAAGAGGAAAAGCAACTTTCTCCTTTATCAAATACAACAAATGTGGGGAATGTTGCTGAACGGTTGCCGTAGCCCGTAAACGGTCCAACCATAGTTATAAACTAAGACTGTGTGCAAACAAGACATTTTTAACTACATAAAACGGGTTACTTTAAGCGCGCGCGCGCACACACACACACGATTGTTTATTCATTAAATTGTGAAGTAAACTACTGTAACATTCTAACGTTAAACAGGGTGTTTCAAAAGTCCCTGTACATGTATACGTATGTATGTGTTACAGCAAGATTGTGAAACGTGATTTCATGAAATCCCTGAAATGTATATAGTTTTCAAAAGCATATCATCATCCAATTGAAAGGCAACTTATTATTTCTCAAATTAGCTGCGAAAAGAAATAATTCCAAACAGAATAGAAATAAATGTCAGACTGTGTTTATTAGGGTATCCCGTTTTGGACGAATCTCAGTTATTAATGTCCAACCCCCTCATATCGTGACAAATGATGATTTAAGTATGCTAACCCATTTTTAGACCGAAATCAAAATATTTGACCCCAGAGCACTCGATTAAAAAATTTAAGGGAATTTTTTAAAATGTTTTATTTTTTTTCGATTTTATGCCTATAATTTCAATTTTAGACACTTATAAATGGTTCCATCTAATGCATATTAAAAAAATTAATCATTTGATACCAACTTTATATAGGTTTGGCTTAAAAATTTTGTTTATATGATTTTATTTTTTTATTTTTAAGACATTTTATTAAATAAATAAGGCAAATAAAAGAAAATTAATCGTTTTCCGTTTAATTATCAAACAAAAATGGTAAAAATAATAAAAATATCCCTCTTTTATGGACTAGAAAAACAAAAGCTTCCTCTACATAAGAAAAAATAATACAAAAATAAAACTTTCTTTTCATAAAAAATTACTAAAACTTCAACTAGGACAACATTTTTGATTCCTTACAGAAAATAAAGATCAAATTTCGATACAAAGACATTACACAAATATAAAATTAAGATGAGAAAAATATAAAACAAGTGCAATGAAAAAAAAAGTACTAAACTACATAAACCTAAAATCTTCCTTTTAAAATAAAGAACTAAGAATTTATTTTCGATTTTTCGAATGCGCGGCCTAATCTCTGACATATTTGGTTAATGTTTTTTTCTTGAAATCAGGCACTTTTTGTCTATTGTCTTCAACCACCTGTAGCAGATATTGTTTTTATTTTTCATCTCTAGTGATCGAATTAGCATAATCTTCTATTAATTTAACACCTCGTTCGGCCGTGTCATTTACTACTTTCATATAGTGTACAAAATTACTCATTCTTTTGAAATCTTTATCATCTTTCCATTCGTTTGCAGATTTTCTAAGCCAGTTACCAGAATAATTGAATAAATTCAAGAAGAGCCATGAGTTTGGCGCAGCTAGATCCGGAAGTCTCGTGGAAGGGTTAAGTGTAGGAAATGTTGGTGGTCCTCGTCGGTTAGAAAATCCTCGCTTCTCAAATTTCGATATTGATTTAGCAATTTTGGTCTTCAATTCACCACTTAAATTTTCTGAAAATAAAGAAAGCGGTACCATTTCTTCAGTAACATACCAGAGGTGGCGATCAAGGTCCTTAATAGCCTGGTTTGCTGCTACTTCATCGATTTTCTTGTATGCTTGCAAGTCGTGATATAGGTAACTGCAGGTCATTTTCAGGTGCTTCAACTCCTTTTGTAGATGACACCCAAACTTTGATATATATCATTACTATAAATTTGCATACTCTTTCCAGCTTATTCACCATATTTTCAGTGTAACCTGCTTGATCACTAAAGGCAACCACTTTTATACAATACATGATTGTAGCCATCCATCTAGCACGATGCGAGGCTCCAGGATGAAGCGAACGAATTCCTTTTGGTGGAGTTTGATTCAAAATTTTTAGGCATAACTCAGCACTTTCTTTATAATCCCCGCGAAGTAATAACTTGCTATCTTCATTTTGCAGGATTTCATAAAGATATTTTGTTACATCTTCAATTTTATTTTTTAGGTATCTGTTTGTTGTTTCCAATGTTTTATGTTTCTTGCTCGTATCTAAATTCTTCCATACAGTTTGTCTAAATTTTTGAAAAATTTCATGATCAGGTGATATTGATTTGCCAAATATTACTTTAAAAACATCATTCAAAATTCTTTCAAATATATGATGCCTGCATGCGCACCAGAGTATCCTCTGTCCTAATAAGTCTTCTAGTCTTTTGCAGGCACCATTGATCCAACCGGAATTCGATGCGGTTGTATCGAAAACCAACGAAACCACTCTTCCTTCAAGGTTCCAATTCATAGCAGCTTCAAAAGTGGCTTGGGCTTGAGAAAATCCAGTAGCATCAGGGATATCTGGAACCGGTAAAATTTTGCCTTCCTTCGCACTTGGCATTCCCGAAACTAAAATAGCCAACCGTTCTTTCTTTTCACCTCTCAATTCTGTAACTATTTTAGAATCCCAATGGAGCGAAGAGAAATTTGGAAGCTCAAAATCGATTTTCACTTTCCTAGATGTGTTCTCCCTAGTTTTCTTTCCTGAATTCCAAGAAGTTGTTCTGGACAGGCTGACTGTTTCTAAATCTATATCACAGGCAGAAAGCACAGTAGCAGCAAAAGCTGTTCTTTGATTTAATGACAAGTTTAATCTGTCAGCTATATTGCTAACTTTAGAAGACTTCATAATATTTTGACGCTTAGGACCTTTTTTCGCACTCGAAAGTTTAAATTCTGGATCATCTTGCTCCGATTCTGAAGACGAATTTTCTTGATAGACCATATTCATTTTAGATGTTCAGGGCATTGCCTTCCTTTGTGATTCTTTTAGTTCACGGTTTTTTATTTCTTGGATTCTTTCAGCTTTAGCTTTAGTCTTCTTTTCATATATTTTATCTAGACCTCCTAAGCACATTTCCCTTTCTCCTCTCTGATCTTCCAGAAATTTAACATCCCAAATTTTCGTTTCATTACTTCTTAGTGGATCTTTCATTATAATTTCTTCAGCGTTCTGAGAGCTGATATCAAAAAGTTTTTTTAAAACATGGTTAAATTCCTGAAGTTTATTGTTATAATTAGGACGTTCTGCAATTCGTGCAATAGTATATCTCTTTTTAATTAAGTCCTTTAATAACTGTTTAGGTCTCGGATGATGCCCAACATCTTTAGAAGGTATACTGGCCAGGATCCAAAAACGTTTAACTTTTTCCAAAACTACTTTTATTGTCTCCTCTACTGAGTTATTCCTCATGGAGTTTCTTTTTAGACTTAAAAAGTGACGAAGAACATCTCCATTTGAGGGAAAAAGTGCCCCTCTGTGTGGTTCCAAATGAGGAAGGAGATCTCCAAGAACAGAATCATCACGTTCCTTATCTTTTCTTAACTTTCGTTCATTCGAAGCCACAGTTAATCATTAGGTAACTAGTTGACTAGCTAAAATCCTGAAAAAATAAGAAAAAAGTAAATAAAAACAAAAATTTTAAGCCAAACCTATATAAATTTGGTATCAAATGATTCGTTTTTTAATATGCATCGGATGAAACCATTTATAAGTGTCTAAAATTGAATTTACAGGCATAAAATCGAAAAAAACTAAAATTTGACCCTAAAATTTTCGAATCGAGTGCTCGGGGGTCAAATGTTTGGATTTCGGTCTAAAAATTGGTTAGCATACTTAAATCATCATTTGTCACGATATGAGAGGGCTGGACATCAATAACTTTGAGATTCGTCCAAAACGGGACACCCTAGTGTTTATTGTAATGAAATTTAACTTTATAACAACACTGGTCTACAAATTTTGAAAAAGTTTGTGCTTCGGAGATAAAATGTGTTTCCTATTATGGATTTTGGGGTGCTGAAAACGAATATGACCATAAAAACAGTCGATTGGCTCCAGTTTCCAAGAAAATTTAAGTTACACATTTTGCGTATATGTATACCATATATTAGTAACATACCTGTATAATGCAGTCACTTATATTGATTCAACCCGTCGCTTCTTTGCTTGTCTCTTGTATTCAACTTCTGGAGCATCTCTTGTTATTGTCCAGCATTAGTCTGCTAACAATGATGGACTCCATTTCCCCTGGTAGCGTTTCTCCATCGCTGAGATATCCTGGTGGAAACGTTCACCATGTTCATCGCTGACTGCTCCGCAGTTGGCCGGAAAAAATTCCAGGTGCGAATGGAGGAAATGTATCTTTAAAGACATATTGCAGCCCATTTTTTGATAGGACAACAGCAGGTTTTCCACCAGCTCTCTGTAATTGTCAGCTTTGGTATTTCCGAGAAAATTGGTTGCTACTAACCGGAAAGCATTCCACGCTGTCTTCTCCTCACCACCTAGGATACGGTCGAACTCCTCATCTCTAAGAAGCTCGCGGATCTGTGGACCAACAAATACACCCTCCTTGATTTTTGTTTCACTGAGCTTTGGGAATTTACCACCGAGGTACTTAAAAGCTGCCCCCGTTTTATCCATAACCTTAAAAAAAAATTTCATGACGCCCAGTTTGATGTGTAAGGGTGGTAACAAAATCTTGCTCGATTCTACAAGTGGAGGATACTGAACATTTTTTGTTCCAGGTTCCAATGAGTGTCGGAGTGGCCAATAATCCTTCTTGATGTATTGGGAAGTCCTAGCCCGACTATCCCATTCACACAGAAAACAGCAATACTTAGTATAGCTCGGCTGCAGTCCAAGCACGATAGCAACAACTTTCAAGTCACCACAAACCTGCCACTGATGTTTGTCATAGTTTATGCAGTTCAAAAGTTGCTTCATGTTGTCATATGTTTCCTTCATGTGGACTGCATGAACGACTGGAATTGATGGCAATACGTTGCCAACATGCAACAAAACAGCTTTTAGACTCAACTTCGATGAATCAATGAACAGTCTCCACTCATCAGGATTGTGAATAATGTTGAGAGCTGCCATCAGACCATCGATGTCGTTGCAAGCTACAAGGTCACCGTCCATGATGAAGAATGGGACAAAATCTTTTTGACGGTCACGAAACTTACACACACTAACATTTTCAGCGAGGAGATTCCACTGTTGCAATCTGGAGCCCAACAGCTCTGCCTTACTCTTTGGCAGTTCTAAATCTCTGATAAGGTCGTTTAATTCATTCTGAGTTATCATGTGCGGTTTAGAAGATGTCAAGTTATAAACAAATTCAGGGTCTTGTGAAGTTGAAGGCTCACAAGTTTCGCAGGTTCCTTCATTCTCCTCGTCCTCTGACTCCAGGGAGAATGAGTGTGGGGGCTCAGGAATGGGTAGTCCTTCGCCGTGAGGTACTGGGCATATAGCAGAGGGTATATTCGGATATTGTAAAATCCACTTTTTCTTCTTGCAAATACCTTTCTTGACTGGAGGCACCATGCAGAAGTAACAATTGCTGACATGATCTGTTGGTTCCCTCCACACCATTGGCACTGCAAAAGGCATAATTTCCTTTTCCGATTCAACCACTGGAGAAGGTTTGCTGCACAAGTATTGCAGCATATGTGTGGGGCCCAGCTCTTGTCCTTATCTCCAATCTTACAGCCAAAATAAAGGTGATAGGCTTTCCTAATCACGGCAGTTATAGCACGTTTTTGTGATGCAAAAGTCAATTCTTCACAAACATAACAGAAGTTATCTACACTGTTCACGCAATTACGAGGCATCTTTGTTCAAATTAGGCTGAAAAAAATTCAGTTTCAAAAGCAAACACTAAAGAGTTTGACAAGGGTGCACTGTATGACTTCCGCGAATGAACTGATGCTGTGGCGTAATATGTAGACGCCTGTGACACATCGACGCCTTGACTCTACTGCGCATGCGCGTAGTTATATATTTTTTTATTTTAATAAATTAATGTAATTACATTGCATTTTAATGATTTTAAATTAGGTAAGGTTAAGTTAGGTTAGTATTCCATTTATATTAATATCAAAAACATTATGGGAAGCAATATGTTAAAATGATCCAATCTATTTTTTAATAAATAATTTACAAATACATAATGTAATAGATAAATTTAAAATTACATTTTATTGTATATATATGTATATATTTACATTAATTTATTAAAATAAAAAATATAACTACGCGCATGCGCAGTAGTGTCAATGCGTCGATGTGTCACAGGCGTCTACATATTACGCGACAGATGCAGTCCAGTTAGTAGGGTGCAGGGTTGCCCGATATCTTTATAAATGGAGCCAATTGGCAATTTTAGGCATCATTTTCGTATTCAGTGACCCAAAATTAGTAAAGATTAACTACTTTTATTTCCGAAGCATTTTGGCTGTAGACCAGTGTAATCAATCGGATTAAAAGTTAGGGGAATTTATAAATTTTTTATTTAACTTAAAATTAATTCCCCCCACTAATTTATGGTGCCCAGACCCGGATCCTTCACTCTTTAGATATTTTAGAAGTGTAAACTTTAAGTCAATTTTATAATGTCTTGCTTAAACTTGCGCGGTGGACATAGAACAATGGCCACGCGCCTTATCGTCACTATTGAAGGTCTCATGAGCGACGCCATCTGGATTAAATTAATAGAGGCTCATTTGAATGAACTCAAACTTCTTCAAAGAAAATGGTGGCCTTCGATGAAACTATTCGGTTAAATTTAGAGAAACCACAAGCAGAAGATATAGAGGAATCTTCCAAAAGAAACATTCTCACAGAGAGGCGTCTTCTCTCGAGCTGCTGTTCACTTCATTCCTCGGTTTTCAATCTTTCTTCATCAGGCATCAAAATGCCCACTATAAATTTACCGACCTTCAATGGCAGTTCTTTAGAGTGATCCTTTTTTTGGGGCATATTTCAAAGTTCTATCCACAATCTAAAGTCATCTCCGACGCACAGAAGTTTATTTATTAAATGGGGGATGGGGAGGGGGGTAGATGCGTAACGAAGCCCAAGCTCTTCCGGGAGGATTCACTGCAACTGATGCGTATTGTAAAGAAAGAGTGAAACTACTTCGCGAACATTTGGAGACCCAAAACGCATTATCCAGTCCCCTTGCATGCCCTGTTTGACCCGTAAAGCCCAGGCCCCAACCCCGAAGAATTTTCGAAGTTTAGATCAGCTTTTGAATGTCACATTCGAGGTTTAAAGGTCGTGGGTACGAAAGTCTACGAAGCTTGCTTCGTTATCGCACTCTTACTGTTACGAAAACTACCTCCGAAGATCAGAGCTATTATAAATCGGGCAGGCAGGAGTAATTATTGGGACTTGGCCGAGTTCAAAAATGCTATTAATGAAGAAATTAGTCTTCTACGAGCAATAGACCCTGAAGACAGAAAATCTTGGCTAAAGGAGGACAAACCCAAGTCGAGCGATGTGAGAACGAAAAAAGGGTCGTCGAAAATAGACTTACAACGAAAGGTAAATCCATTGCAGTCAACTTGGATGCAAGTGCAAGTAGCAAACTAAATCAAAGATGAAAAAATGCAGGTTATGCTATCAAGAACATAATTTTTCAAGATGTGAAAATCATAAAACTGCAAAACAAGTGATAGGGTTAAAGAAACTAAGGAGTGCAATTCTATTTATGTAGCCGGCATTAGGATTCCGAACAATACGAGGCACTGGGATAAATTGCACACAATTTCATTATTTACTGACTTTTTATTTATGCCGAAACATTTGAACAAAAGAGGACCACAAGTGCCAAATTACCGTTAATATTTTAGAAACACAATAACATACTAGTACTAATAACAAAAATCGCCTAATTGGGACAAAATCCCGCCCGAGACTGATTGGGGGCAGTTCAACCTCTAGCCTGAAAACATTCCTGGTATTGCCAACTAGTATTTTGTATTCCTAATTTCATACAAAACCTTATTAAATTCTTATTTATGTACAAAACATTATTAAATTTCTTATTAAATATTATTTTCTTTATTACACACAACATTATTAAATTCTTATCAGACATTATCATCTTTAAAACCAATACACGACACGCTTTTTGTGGCCTGCAGAGCCTCTTCAACCTGATAGCCGAATTTTAACTTGTAGGGTTAATGTTGTTATTCGAGGCTGAATGTATCCAATTTCTTTAAAATGCGTCCATAAAACATCACCTAACAAATTCGGACGCGCCTATTACTCGGATAATCCTCCAAATTTGTGTGGACAACTTAATAGCCACATTTGACGAGGAATCTGAGCTGCTTCAGTTTTAGAGAGATTCAAAATGCTTTCTTAATGAAGCTGGCCTTACTCTTCGTAAGTGGGCTTCTAACTCTATACCTGCTCGGAATCATTTTCTCGAGCAAGGTGACGGACTGTCTCCAGAAAGAGATGGCATAAAGGTGGTTGGAGTGCAATGGCACTTAAAATCATGATTTACTTTCTTATTCACTCGATAAAATTAATATTTTGTGATCATGAACTCTGAATTAAAACCGACGCAGTAATAGACTACAACAATTTAAGAGAGGCGAGTTCCACTATCCTAACCTAACCATACCTTTATGAAAGGGGTATTATATACTTTCCAAGCAAGATATCTTATGATTTTTGTGGAAGATATTGCGTTCATTTAGGCTATAGGTGGGTATAATTTACTTTCTATTTTAGTTAGGTTAGCCTTGATATATATAATTTTGGTTAATTTCCACATTTAAGAAAGGCCAAAACTAAATTCTGCATATAAAAGTACCTAAAAAAACCCTTTTTTTGGTAATTATTCGTTTTTACACCCAGTCTGTTTTTATGATAAACTTTTCTGGTCAATTTTGAGATGTTTTGCACGAATCTGCCATCCGTTTCCTGTGCAAATGCGTAATTTTCGAGATATTGTCATCTTGAAAACTACGCATTTGCACAGGAAACGGATGGCCGTTTCGTACAAAACGCCTCAAAATTAACCAGAAAAGTTTGCTCTCATCATTTTCATTTAAACTAACGAAAATATCACGACTCAACCTAACCAATCATCAAGGGTGTATAGTTGACCTAACCAGTTCTTCAGTTGACCTAACCAGTTAATATTGGTTATTTCACCTAAATATTTTCTGATCTTTTCGTATTAGGCACTCACTGTCACATTTCGGGCAAGTTAAGGATGAGAGAATAACGCCGTAATTGATAAAAACATCCAGTCCTTTGTCTTCATCTAGAGCACATGACGAATTAAGTTCTCAAAAGTCAAAATCACACGAATGGCACGGCATAATTCTATCACAAACACCACTAAACTGAATCCAATTTGAAAAAAAAAATAGCCAGAACAAAACCCAACCAACTAATTAAGTCGCAGAGTAGCGAAAACATAGCCCAATCAGTAAAAATACTTTATGAAAAAAGTACATTATAGCCAAAACAGGAAATATATTTTATTAAAAAAAGTACATTTCAACAAATTTGCACAACATAAGATATATATTTTCTTAGTCAGTTTTGAATGGCAATTCAATATATTGTACTGTTTTAACCGCGCGTGAGCGGGTTAAAAGACGAATATTAATTCCTTTTTTTTTTCTTTTTTTTTTAAATCAGCAGTAAATGAAACGGAAGACTACTAATATTTTAAAATTAATCTTTCCATATTCAAGTTTTCAACAATCGCATTTTCATCAAAAATGTTAAATCGAATTTTATCATTTCGATTGAATTTAATTTAAAATCTGTTAAAAGGATTAAGTTAAATATTTAAGCAAACCACTTTAAAAAATCTCTCGCTTTTATTTTTTTTTATGCAAGGGGCCAAGGGCGAATGCCCGCAAAAACGCCCCTCCCATACGGGAAAAAAGCCAAAATCAAGGGCCAAGGTTTTCGAGATGCCTCGACACTCTGCTTTTGAAAGATTGAAGGTCATAGACACGGGGAAAGATGGATTGAGGAAGATTTGTTCCAGAGTTCACTGTTTGAGTAGGTGAGAGATCGAGAATAACGATTAACCCGCGTTAGAGAGTTGGGCAGAAAATGAATGAGGAAGTGTCGAAAGTCTGGTACTGCGTGCTCTCCCTAAAGGAGGCGGCATGAAGTCTGAGAGTTTAGAAGTGTCAGTTATAATAGAGTGAAGAGAGAAGTATTGAAGACAGTGAATAAGAGGCGGGCAATTGATGAAATGAATGATTAATTATCATTGATGAATTTATTTGTAATTATATTTTTCATAATTTAACCGTCTGACATTTATTTCTACTCTTTTGTTTTGAATTATTTCTTTTCGCGGCTAATTTGGGGAATTATAAGTTCCCTTTCAACAGGGTGATGATATGCCTTTGAAAATTCCTTTAATAAACTTTAATCTTTTCATGAAATGTAGAAATTTAAACTTAATAAAATTTAACTTTATAATAATTAATCAAATTAAAAAATTAGCAGAATTTATAAAACAAATCTACTTAATTTCAAAATAATTCCCTCGCATTAACCATAATTAGTTAAGTTCACTTAACAGTTTACCATAAAGTAGGGTTCTCTCAGGATGTAATTGCAGCGTAAAGCGAGGATCTACAGGGTGGCCAAAAAGTCCTTTTGCATGAAAAAAAATAAGGCAGCATTGATATATGCTGTAATTTCACTGCAAAGGGACTTTGTGGCCACTCTGCGTATCTCCTTGTCGAAGTGTGTGTGTGTGCGAGTATAAAAATTTTCCGGGTTGAAGAAATTCGATCCGTTCTCGTTTGTAAGCTACGAGTTTAATTGCTTCAAATATATTCCTTAGTGTAATTTGTTGTAGATTGTAACAAGATTAAGTTGTGTGTGTTTTTAACAGACGAGATACTTGTTGGGTTTGTACAAATTCGATAAAAAAAAGTCTATAAATGCCATTCATCGCCATTTCTTTTAATTAGAATTCAATATACCAAAGTAAACCCAATTCGTCCAATATTAGTGACTCCTGAAATATTTAAGCGTGTTTTGGGTCATATGCGAGATATTAATTTCTAACTTTGATCTCGATGAACTTCGTTTTTTCTTAATACTTTAGAGGGCCAAACTGAATATAGTGACAGACAAATTTTATCTTGGTTTTCAAATGTACATAGTTACGCGGAAGACCCTCAAACCTACGTATGTATGAAGACTTTACAATTCCAAATTTATACTTTACAACTTTTAAAATAAACCTTGTTGGCAGTAAAACCAAAAAAGAAAGTCAATGAACGATGATCACAATTATTGATGAAAGGAAAAATGTTCGTATTTGGTATAGTTATCTACTTTTTCGAACCACATATCTACCATTTAACGTAAAAAACGTTGAAATTCTACCAAACGGAATAAATTCTCGTCTTTTTAGGAGGGAAAGGAACTTTTTCAGTATTAATGGATGAATACGAGTGATCTACATTTCCAGTGTAGATAATTTTTTAACGTACCACAATCCCCCATGTAATGCGACAACTTAAATGCTTTCCGATCAAACTGGCGTACGTAAAGATTTATGCGGAAAGCGAGGTTTCATAGCAGGGCTGTGGAGCTGGAGCCGGAGCCGGAGGCAGGAGCTGGAGCTTGAAGCAATTTTGGTGAGTGGAGTTGGAGCTGGAGCCAGTTATTTTTGGGGAGCTGGAGCTGGAGCTGGAGCTGGAGCTGGAGCTGGAGCTGGAGCTGATAAAAAATGTGTCAGCTCCGGCTCCAGCCCAATACAAAGAGTTCATATTTAGATACAAACTTTTTTATGCTATTTTTTTTTTTATTTTGAATGATTTCTAATTGGACTTAATTTTTTTCAGGAAATGTGTTAATTTTTAGAAACTTAAACTAGTAAGCTTAATTTTTAAAAATTGAAAATATTAAGTTTCATTCTTCTTTTTTTGAGCCCTTTCATAATGACTAGATCTCAAAGTCAAACAAAGTCCGCATTATTTGAATACTTCACAGTTTCTACAGATGGAAAATATTTAATTTGTCACTGTAAGAAAGAAAATAATGATGAACAATTGTGTGAAACTAAAATTAGTTCTTGTACAAGCTATGATACAAAAGTACCAACCCAGACTGGCAAGACATCAAATTTAAAAAGACATCTACAACGATTTCATCCAAAAATTTTAGAAATTGTTAATAAGAAAGAGTCAAGCATCCACCTCAACTAAAAGTAAAATTTGTCATGGGGGACAATTGCAAATGTCACCATTAACAAGTTTCTTTCCTAGTAATAAAGTTACTGTAAATATGACCTCAGATAAATTCAAGAAGTACATCATAGAAATGGTGGTAAAAAATAGTATACCTTTATCTTTTTTCTCAACACGAGCTTTTTTTAGGTCTTAATGGAGAAATGGCCAGTAAACTCCAAGTTTCTTTGGATAGAAATAGCATTAGAAAGATTGTGATTGAAGTTCCTCCTTTTTGTGTGTGGCATCTTCAAAGAACTCTTAAGGAGCGCTTTGTGTTCCTCAAAATGGATGGATGCACTCGCCATAGAGTTAATTATTTTGCCATTAATGTGAGATATATAGATGACAACAATAAAAAGGTGACTCGGACACTGGCAGTAAGGAATACACATGCACATCACACCAGTGAATATCTTTCTAAGTTAGTCGAAACTGTCTTACAAGATTTTAAAATAAAAAAAGAACAAGTTCTATGTATTGTCACTGACAATGCTTTGAATATGCTAAGCACTATTGAAAAACTAAATAGAGGGACAGTTACTAAGGAAATAATGGAAAATGAAGATGACATTTCTGAAATTGATTCTGCAAATGAAATGATAGTGACAGAACAAGATGATGAAGTTCTAGATGATATTGCTGAAGAAGCCACTGTGCTATCTCATATTCAACACGCGCTGTGTTGTGCATACATTGCAGTTAGCGATAAGGGATGGATTAAAAGAACGACATGTAGCAACTATGATCAGCAAGTTCAGACAGGTAGCCACTGCAGCCAGAACACCAAAAATAGACTCCATTGTGAAGAAACATTCAGGTATGGGAGCTATTTTAGATCAAGATACTCGGTGGGGCAGCACCTATTTGATGATTAAGCGTTTGCTTGATCTGAAACCACATCTTGAAGACCTGGCAAATCAAAATGTCTCATTAACTGAAAATGAATGGATGCAATTGACCCAAATAGAAGTTCTGCTTCGTTACCCTTTTGCTGTCACTAAAAAGTTTCAAACAGAAGAATTAACTTCTGGTGAATTCTTGTTGGCATGGAAAGAATTAATATTTCGTCTCAGTCAAACAGGACTACTACTTGCTGAGGGAATTGTTTCTTCGATGAAGAAAAGAGAGGTATTACTATTAGAAAATGCAATTGTATTAGCTGCTGTTTACATAGACCCACTGAACAGAGTTCTATTAAATGAAGATCAAAAAGCTAAAGGAAAAGAGGCCCTCTATGACATTGCATTGCGCATGGAAAAGCTGGTATCTGAAAAACCAGACGCCCAGAATGAAGAAGATAGCAGCATTACCAACCAATCCTCCTCTTCAAATGATGAGGAAGATTTCACAAAATATTTGGACAGAATAGATAGATCAAATGCAAAACGTCTCAAAGTAGAATTAAAGAATCCTCCACAGATGAAAATAACCAAATTCAAGCAAGAATTCTATGCTGAATTAAAGGAAGTAGAAAAATACAACCGCTCCTCTAAACTGACAGTTGACGATGGAATACCCTTATATCCAAAGATTATAAGGAATGTAGCTAGTATTGTATCAGCTCTACCACCCACACAAGTCAGTGTAGAACGCCTCTTTTCAGCACTGAGAATAGTGAAATCTGATTTAAGAGCATCAATGAAGGATGACTTAGCAGAAGCCATTTTATTTCTGAGGACAGGCATGTAATGAAGATGTATAAAAAGTAATAAAAATTATTTTAATTTTTTAAAAGGCTACATTTTCCAAATAAACATTCTATAATACAAACGAATAAGTTTTTTTTGTCTTTTTGTAAAACATTTTTTTTTGTCATGAAAGTGTAGGTAATATTATTATTAATAAATGATAAAAAAAAGCCACAAAGGCATAGCTATAGTCATTAGAATTTAGATTAATAGCTGCAACAGGCTTTGGTCTAAATTTTAAAAAGTAGCCTGATGAATCATGTGATGGTGATGAAATGTTTTGTGTGGCTGCCTGCTATGGCCTATGAGTAGCAAGGTACAATTTCAAGAGATTTATCAATCATTAATATATGGTGAGAGGAGCCGGAGCCGGAGCTGGGCATAAAAAAATGCCGGAGCCGGAGTTGGAGCCCGAAATTTGAAAATGCTGTAGCCGGAGCCGGAGCTTAAGATTTTGGTGCCAGCTCCACAGCCCTGTTTCATAGCAGTTGAGAAGTGTTGAAAACCACCCGGAAAGCGAAACGGTTACGCGTTTTCTTTTCTTTATAAGATACACTATATTTGAGTAAATGGTTTTTTTTTCAGTTACTATACTTCGAAGGTGTGACGCCATTACTGTTAATTAGGGTTAGGGCAATGCCCTAACTAAAATAATTGACTACTACCCATCGGACTTTAAATAAAGTCGAATGTTGTTAATTCCTAATCTTTTTTTTTTCCGTTTTCATTGAAGGGGTCAATATAGCTTCGAGTTCAGTTTCGCCATCTCAAGTAGTTTCTTATCTAAGTAACAGTTGTAAATTGTTGAAGGTCAAAAATTCGGACTTCATAAAAGTAGAAGAAATACCCACTGAAGGAAATTCTTCCAATGATGAACTGCCACTTAAAGTCATTGTAGGGGAAAAAGAGTCTGGCGAGAATGGAGGTACGTTTTCTTTGTATTGTGCGCTATTTTTTTCTTTATATTCCTAGGAAAAGTTCTTTTAGACAATGGATAGAGAGAGATAAGCCAGTTTGATATCATTCCATAAGGACATAAGGTTAATTGCTGGGCATTGTGCGTTTGTGTGGTGGTTTAACCTCCGTCGCAACAGCAAAGGTCATATGACAGAGGGGACTACATCTTTATATAGGATCCGAACCACCACCACCACCACCACCAATTTTAAGCTAGGCATGATTCGGCTGTGGAAAATGGCACCAGCCGGCCATGTGATATGGGCTTTAGTAATTACACGTTGTTCTTTTTATCTATTCAAAATAACGTTACTTTTCAGCGAATCTAATTTTTCATAAATTTGAAATGGAAACTCTCGGAACCGGAGAGGTATTCGCCTTCGAAACCTTCAGACCTGGCACCTTTTTACATGCTGGAACCAATGTTGCCGGCTCAAATATATCGGTTATTGTAAGTTGGGTAAAATTTAGTCAACTGTATGTTATCTACTTGTTAATTTTATTCTGCAAGGATAAGAAAACAACTGTTGAACTCTTTCAAAAATCTTGCTATTGCCTGTGGCTTTAAATAATTTTATATTACTTATTTTAGTTAGGTTTTAAGTTCAGTTATACGAGGCATTGCGAATACTAGTAACCGACTCGACATGGGTACAAAAATTCGTTTTCTATACAATCATATTCTCCAGGATGTGCTCTTTCAAATAGATAATGACGCAAGTTCGTCACTAGCAATTGAAAAACTGTTCCTTTAAAGTGGAAAAACACCATACGCTCAGAGCAGATTGAGAGAGAATTCCGCGGATTCTACTCGCGTGTTTAGCATCTCTCGCGGAGTGCAGTCCAGTTATTATCATTACAATATTCTAACATTTCCGATCAAAATGCTACAAAACCCATCAAAATCTACCAATTTTTGGCAAAGTTGTGGTGATTTCTAATTTGTGAAACTTTTTTAAATTGCCACTTTTCAGTTAACCAATAACGCGATTAGTTGGTTAAAAACCATTAAATGTAGTGGAGATTTAAAAGTTAAGTACTTGGCTTATAGTTTTTACTAATATTTGTGAAGATTTTCAATTAGTTTTCTTCCTACTAGACCCAAATGAATAACACTGATATTCAGGATATGACCACGAGTGACAATAGATTATTCAGAATCTTCTCTGATCACGCTGATGATCGACGGAAAATAATACACATCCAATCAGGTATGTCCTAAATTCTATGATTTAAGTTGGTGAATAATAGTGACCATTAGTTTCGCGATTTTAAAGGAAACGGCCTCGAAACTCGCTTCCCCTCTGTGGGAGGCGAGTGCTTCAAGGGTCACCCGAACCCGAACATTGTCAGGGTGAGCGGTCTACTAATTCG
Source organism: Bathynomus jamesi (assembly GCA_023014485.1). NCBI lineage: Eukaryota > Metazoa > Arthropoda > Malacostraca > Isopoda > Cirolanidae > Bathynomus > Bathynomus jamesi. The sequence continues at coordinate 17,110 of JAJOZX010010330.1, read as the reverse complement.
TAACGTTGTACAGTAATAGTTTTCTGAAGTAATAAACCATTTTAGAACTTAAATACAGATACAGAAGGGAACTGAAGTGCGAGGAAACTTCATTCAGTGTAGAGTATTAGAAATGCATTGAATGTAAACCTATTCAGCATTACACTAACTGGTAACATTACACTGCCCAACACCAATTTTGCTGATTTAATTCTAACACCTGTTTTTAGGTAACTTTGGTGTGCTGATTTAAAAAATCACCTTAGTTTTTGCCTATCACGTCAGGTTTTCGAGCAATCAAATATGGATATTTTAGAGATATCGCATTTTGGCAGGGTTATGCCCAATTTTTTTTCTTTTCAAAAAATAAGTTTTTGCATACTCAGAATCAGCATGGAAAAGTAAACAATTGTGCAGGGAGTGAACTTTAATATACAATGGTAATATTGATACATAAAGTGATTAAAAGTATTTAAATAAGCAAAAAATGAATCCATATTAAAGCAAGCACGGGACCAGTTTTCTTAACATTCTTTTTCTTGTTTTCTTACTTTTCAGTGCTGATAAATTTTCTCTTATAGGACTTCCTAGAATGAGAGATGTCAAGACAATCTCTTTGCAGGCTCCAGCAGTAGTCAGCCATCATATGGGTATCCCATCTTCCTTGGTATCGTTCTTCCATCACTTTGATATCTTGGTGGAACCTTTCACCTTGCTCTTCACTACCCAAGATTTTAATATGTTGTACATGACCTTTAGATTTAATGCACAGATTTGCGTATTCCACAGATAAAATTTTAACAGCAAAACAGCTGTTAACAGGTCTCAAAAATCATCAATTTTGATAAGCGCCCTTCATGGATCACCCAAAATAGGCATATTGCATTGCACGAAAACCTGATGTGATGGACAAAATCTAGGGTGATTTTTGAAATCAGCATATCAATATTATCCAGAAACAGGTCTTAGAATTAAATCCGCAGCAAAAATTTTTTTTTGGTTGGGCAGTGTTATTTTTGTAATTAGAAGTAATTTTGTAATGCTCGGTAGCCACTGATAAGCGTGTTTTAAATGAAAAATTTCGTTTAAAAATGTTTCATACGAACCGTTATTGCTTTCATTTACACGAAAATACATTTCCGAGCCAAAAGCCAGCAGCAAGGAGCGAACCTAGACTTTTGCCACTCAAGAGTCCGACACCGATATAATCGAGCTGTTGGAGTAACCGCACTTTCAAACTGCGAATAACCTTCATGCTGATCGTGACATCCGGCACAAAAATAACTTATTTTCACGCTGATGGTTGGCATAAGTTGGCCAAATGTTAAAACTAAACTAATCCATTGCTTTGTCACAAAGGGAGTGTATTTAAAATGATCAATTTCTACTTTTTCAGGTTTATACCTCAAGGCTGACTATTCAGCGGTTTCATTACAACATGCACCCTACACATTCCCATCTTCAATGTATTTTCAGTACTTCAACTGCACCTAAAATTAACGTGGTTGGAAATATTTTTTACCTTAAAGTTAAGTCCCTTTAATTTTAATTTAATTTCGTCAATGAAATAATTTAATTTTGAACTTAATATGCATCGTGGATATTTGAGTGCACACCACCAAGGTTCTGCCTTAAAATTTTCATCTTTAACATTTTTCAACTGAAGTGTTTGTGAAAATGTTAAGTTCTCATCGTACAAATATATTTACACCAAATTAGTATCGATAAGGGTTTTAAGTAGTGATGTACTGATTCCAAAATTTAGCCGATGCCAATTCCATGAAAAACTGCCGACACCGATGCCGATTCTTTGCCTATATTAAAAAAAAAAATCAATTCCTTTTATAAATTTTACTAATTATTGTGAAATTTTAAAATTTTTAAATTTCAGAATCGGCTAAACTTTACCAATACAAAAAAAAAAGGCAGATTCTGCCGGTGCCGATGCAGATTAATCGGTACCTCGCTAGTTTTAAATGTGTGTGCGCGTTTGTTATTTAGTAAATAAATAACGAACATTAAATATTTGTTACAAAGTCTTAATACTTACTACTATTACAAAATAATTTACCGTGACAGATGTAAAAAACTTAACTTTTTTCTACGTGAAGGTCAAAATATGATGATAAAAACCCACTCTAATAGACAGAGTTTATTTCCACAACAGTTTCGATGCCCACCGGCATCCTCTTCGGGTGGATACAGAAAAACGAATGAACCAAAAACAAGAGTGAAAACAGTCCAGGGACCATTAAGAAATTCGCACCTAGGTCAGATCCCGTTCTCCCGACACTGGAAGGGCATTTTTTTTTAAATGCCCTTCCAGTGTGGGAAGAACGGGATTTGACCGAGGTACGAATTTCTTAATGGTCCCTGGACTGTTTTCCCTCTTGTTTTTGGTTCATTCGTTTTTCTGTATCCACCCGAAGAGGATGCCAGTGGGCATCGAAACTGTTGTGGAAATAAACTCTGTCTATTAGAGTGGGTTTTTATCATCATAATTTACCATGACATTTTTGACTATTCGATATTGTTTCTATAGCTTTCCATTTTCATCATATATTTTGATTTTTTCCCCTGAAAATAGGCTTTATTCTAGAATCTAGAAGACCAATTTCCACAACACAAGGGTAATGTAATTAATGACCAAAGATACCAAAGCTTGTATGTAGTGTATTTTCAAATTATTGAACATAACTCCAGAAAAGTGTTTGAAATTTTAGGAGAGAATCAGACTCAAAACTTGCAATAAAATATTAATATTGTAGAAATAACTGTGTTAAATTAGTGAATCCTTTTAATAACCTGATGATGTAATAGATTAGGTATATAACCCCGTCTTTCACTTGGGTAAACAACCAATTAATGCCATCTCGGGTGCTATCCTTGCTCCAGCTAGCGGTATATGGTACCATGTGGTCAGACATTTGTTATGATTGTAAAATTTTAAATCTTAATCACTAAAAGTACAAAGGTAAAAGCATTCTAGGGATAAAAATAAACTTTAAGTACTAAATTATGTTTTACATCTGTCACGATCCTCGTGACAGATTTTGCGGTTTCGACAATACAAAAACTCTAAGATTTGGCAGTTCATATTGAACTTAATTTATTGAATCTTTGGTTCTTAAGAATATTGTACACGAATACGCGAGACCTGGGGGCGTATGCTATCACCTCTTTTCAAATAAAGTGTTAGCAAAATGGAGTTGTCAAAAGACTTGTCACGAAGTTGACACTTTTCATTGTCGACAATAGTAATCTAGAGTTGGCCCCCAACTCATCTCATGCTGAGAAAGTGGGTATATAAGATTCCCACTATTTTATAATGTACGCGAAGCGTTTGAATATTAATGTTTCCCGTTTTAAATTGTGATAGTCTCGAGTGAAAAATCTGCTTAGTAGACATTGTCAATGTACTTAAAATTGGTTGTTACATTTTAATTTCTGTTCAGGATTGTATATATACATATAGAATTATCAAAGCATGAAACTCTACTTTCCAGATTTAAATTATCATATACTCGCTTCTGTTAATAATAATCGAATGTGTAAACATTTATCTTATTGCTTTCTGATTTGATTTGCAATATTGCTTTAGGTTGTTGCCAACCACAATTCAATAACTTTAAACCTTTATTGTAAATTATGTAATTATGTATCCGAATAGATTTTTTAGTATTAAAATAAATAAACGAAATGACTTTAATTAATTCCCATAAAAATATTTGCTATGGAGTGGGCTTCATTGCGTTCTTGCGTGGTTCAAATTTAAAGTATTTTTTCAGAAAAGAAAAGTGACGGTTTTACAATTTTTCCATATTTCACGACATCAATATATTCACAGTACTCTTATCTGCCAAAGAAAGACGCGTAAATACTTGGGTCGTGTAATTACTCACGAGCTACGAGATGAACTTGATATTGAGACGCAACGTAAAAAGCTGTAGTACAGGGTTAACGCGCTCGTAAGGAAATTTGGCGTGTGTTCCGAATCTGTCAAAACTTCTTTTTAGAACTCAATGTGGTGGAACTATACAAAAACGGCAATGAATAAACTCTGTTGCTTATAATGCTATGTAGGGAACAAAAATGGTGTCGTGCTAGTTTTTTACTACGCGTCACCTACGTACTAACCAAATATTAATCCGGAAGAATCGGGGGCGTTTTTAATATAGGGGCAAGCGGGGCACGGCCCCACCGGGCCTCCCTTACCTCGGGGCCCTATATGCGCTATATATTTGCATCCTGAATAAAGTTTACAAAAATCAGTGCGGTTTGTATTTTTTTTTTAACTTTGGTTGAAATGACTTTTCACTAATCACTACATATTTAAGCAAAGAACTTTTTGAAAACTTCCATTAAGAAAAACGCCCCATAAGAAGAATGTATAAGATTTCATTACTTTGGTCCAAAACGGCTCTTATGCGTTATTGTTAGGGATGCACCGAATAGCAAATTTACCGGATATCGGGCCTATTATAAAAGCCGGATAGCAAAAGTTGGCCTGATACCAGATATCTGGTGCATCCCTAGTCTGTTTCAATGAAATCAATATAATTTTTGAAATGGCTATTGGCTACCTAAGTCTTTCATTAACATTTGACATATTTAGTTCCATTTTATCAACCGTTTTATTTTTTGTTGGTTAGGTTTGTACTAGTTTGTATAACTCTGCCATGGGAAAATACCATCTAGCAACCTACGCCGGTCCCAAGCCGGGATAAAAGAGGATGGTATAGTCACGACAGGCCTAGGAAGCCGGTGACCAAATTTCCCGTTTTAGGCTTTATAAAGCCTGAAATGGGATTGCATTGCTCGGGAAACTCTAGCTCAGCTTCGGAATGGACGTATTTTGATGACGAACCGGAACGGAACTCGATCAACCTCGAGGAAAACTAAAATTGGGAACTTTAAATGTGGCCACCCTCAGGGATAAGACTGAGGTGGTGGTGTACGTGATGGAGAGGAATATAGATATTTTAGGTGTTGCTGAAACAAGACTCGAGGGGGAGGGCAACAGAATTATACTGACTTCCTACTTATTTATAAGGGAAGCCAAGATGACACCCATTGTGAAAAATGCTCTGTATGAATTGGTCCCCATTTAACCCACGCCTAATATCTCCAGTCTAACTATAGAGTAATAGAGTAGATTAAGTCTAGCCTTGTAGGGGTCAGCCTAGAGATTCCGGAAATGGTCCAGAGCGGCAGATAAATTGAGGTCCACAGTAGGATTCCTCACCAAATTAGGTTAGGGCAATCTACCTTCACCTTTGTTAAGCTATGAGTTGATGCTAGGTCTTAGGCCACAATGTAGGCCTAATTTGTCTGACCCAGCTTAATTTACGGCGTTTACTTCTAACTGGGTTAAAAACACAATTAGTCACTTACTGAGTGTTATTAGAGTCCCTTTTCCCCTTTTGTTTAATTATTGAGAGCGTACTTGCTGGTGGGGATCTTTTTTCCGCTGTTTGTTCTTCTCCCTTCTCTCGTTCCGTCCTTTCGCCCCGTTCCTCGTTTTCGTTCCTAGTTTTCCTGTTTTTCCCGGGGCTTTTTCCACCAGCGTCCTCTTGGTTTTTTTTCGGTTGGTTGATCGGTAATGTATATTTATTACCGAGCACGCTCTTGTCACACAGTATATAAATACTAGTGTGGAGAATAACTCTGGTGAGCAACCAATTGGTTTCATCCACCCATTTTCGTTACCTCCCAACTACCCACACATCAGTTTTCCATACCCATCACGGGGTCGGTTTTATTCTATGTTCTGAGCTGGCAAATAGGGTTGAGGACATAGTTTAATGCAGTGAGAGGATCATATCCATTGCGCTCAAGGATGTAAAGCTGTGTGTAATCAGATGTATGCATCACAACAGTGCAGAAGTGAGCAGAAGAAGGAAGAGTTTTATGACGATCTGCAGTACGTGCTGGATTTAGTAAATAATAGAGGAAAGAAAATTACCATCATCGGTGCTATGAATGGGCATGTTGGAAGTGAAAGAACTGGGATAGAGAACATGATTGGCTATTAGTAATAAGAATAACGAGGGAGAAAGAATTATTGATTTCAGTGTGAGAAATGGGCTGGCTATTATGAATACATATTTTAGGCATCGAGACCAACATAAGTGGACGTGGTACCGATGGAATCAAGATCTAAGCCGGTACACTGACAAATCTATGATAGGTATGGTTTTGGCCTTGGATAAGAGAAACATCGTTGATGTTAATTGTTATCCTTCCGTATCTATGGATTCTGACCATAGGCTGGTTGTTGCTAGTCTCATTTAAAAGACCAGTCCCTTGTCGTATTAAGAAGAAACGATTGACTGAAAACGAAGTTATGGAAAGATTCCAACGACAGATATCTGAAAACATGCAAAGAATTGAATTCCAAGATCAGGATGTAGATGAAGCTTGACAACAACTTAAAGAATCACTTTATGAAACTGCCCTGCATGTTAAGAAAAGTATATAGGAGGAACCAAAAAAGCGCAAACACCTTGGTAGACAATGGAAGTAAAGAATGCAATCTCGAACAAAATGAGGTTGTTTAGGCTGTGGATGAAACATAGGACAGCCGAATCAAGGGTAAACTATGAAGATTCGAGAAAAGTTGAGAGGATTAAGAGAGGGAAAAGACGATTTCTGGGAAAGGTTAGGACATGCACTAGAGTCTGACTTTGTGGGAAGTAAAAAGCTTCTATACAGTCTGGCAAAGTCATACCGAAAAGAGGACAGAGTCAGGCATGTAAATATTAAAATTGACAGGGGGGAATTATTGACTGAACCAGATTTAATTGACGAGAGATGGAAAAATTATTTCTCAGATCTTCTAAATGTAGACGATGATGGGATTCACGTCAGAATTGGTAGGGGGAGTTGGATGTGAGGCAGACATTACGGGGGACGAAATCAATATAGTTATTAGGAAAATGAAAACGGGGAAATCGCCAGGGGAAGATGGTTTGCCGGTGGAACTATTTAAAACAGCCGATAACAGTTTCATTCATAAAATAAACTATTTATTTAACCGGGCGGGAACTACAGGAAAAATCCCTGAAGATTGGTCAAAGGCGATCATTTGTCCCGTATTTAAGAAGGGTGACAGGACAGAGCGTAGGAATTACAGAGGGATATCTTTGCTCCCACATATAGCAAATATATATGAAAGGATTCTGGAGTGCAGTTGCGATTATATGTAGAAGTGGACTCTGGAGCAAAGAATGGTATTTTTGGGCCTGGATTGGCTTTCAACCGGTTCCTAGAGATGTACTATGGAGCATGGGCGTACGGGACAATTTTTTCAGGGGGGGGGGGCTACACATGTGCCCGAATGTACATTTTCAGAATTCCATATTTGTTCTCAATGCCATTGTTTTTTTATGCAGGGAGGAGGGGCCAAGAACAAATGACCCTTCCCATAGAAGAAGAAGAGAGCCAAAATCAAGGTCTGGGATTTTCGAGATGCCTAGACACTCTGCGTTTGAAAGATGGAAGGTCATAAACAGGAGGAAAGATGGACTGAGGAAGGTTGTTCCAGAGTTGACCGGTTGAGTAGATGAAAGACTGAAAATACCGATTAACCCTTGCATTAGATAGACAGAAAAGGAATGAGAAAGTGTAGAAAGTGTAGAAAGTCTGGTACTGCGTGCTCTCCTTAAAGGATGAGGCATGCAGTTAGAGTGTTCAGAAGAGCAATGTCCGTTATGATAGCGATAGTAAAGAGGAGAGAGAGAGAGAGAGAGAGAGAGAGAGAGAGAGAGAGTTACAAGGAAAAGAAGTACCTCAAAAGGCCTTGCGGCCCATACCGAGGAGGTCCCAATGGCAACGGGTGCCAGGGAAAATTTTCTACACACTCAAATAGTGTGCAAGATTTGGTCCAATCTTTTCTTGAAATGATCCACAGAGGAACTGTTCACAACTTCTGAAGGTAAACTGTTCCACGTGTCACAGATCTTATACGTAAAGTAATTCCCACACACACTAGTCCTAAACCGTTTCAAATCCAACTTCCAACCATTGTTGCGAGTTGGGTTATCATTTAAACTAAACATGCTTCTAAAATCGACATCGTTCAACCCGCGTAAGAGCTTGAAAACCTCGATCAGTTGATCGCGCAGCCTCCGAGTTTCCAGCGAAAACAAGTTCAGGGCGCGTAACCGTCGATTGTAGCCCATATGCCTAACGGAAGGGATTAACTTTGTGGCCCTCGCCTGCACTCGCTCCAGCCTCTCAATATCTTCCGTGAGGGTGGGCGACCAGAACTGCACAGCATATTCCAAGTGCGGCCGAACCAGGGAATTGTACAGACAGAGCACAATCTCCTTGTTCCGAAATTGAAATTGCCTCCTGATATAACCCAACAGCTTCTGGGCTTTCTTTTCCACCTCTACGCACTGCTTGGTAAACTTAAGGTCGCTGCTAATTAGCACACCCAAGTCCTTTTCCAAATCAGTCGCCTCGATATTACTCCCCAACATCGAGTAGTCCGACTTGGGATTGGCGTAGCCAATGTGCATCACCTTGCATTTACCAAAGTTAAACGGCATTTGCCATTTTTCGGACCACTCTCCTATCCTACCTAGGTCGGCACGCAGTTCCTCGATCGCTTCGGGCGTCCCAACATTGGCCCCAAGCTTGGTGTCATCAGCGAATTTGGCGATCCGACTGACGATGCCACCGTCGATATCATTTATGTAAATGATAAACAACAGTGGCCCCAAAACGGAACCCTGAGGAACCCCACTAGTGACCGAGGCCCAACCCGAACTAGCCCCTTTAATTACAACCCTCTGCCGCCTATTCTTCAGCCAGTTTTCAATCCACCTACCTATTTCCCCACCGATACCCAGCGCGCGCACTTTCGCCATTAGCCGGCGGTGAGGTACCTTATCAAAGGCTTTCTGAAAGTCGAGATAAAGTATATCAATCGCCCTACTCTTATCATACTCACTCAACATGACGTGGAAAAACTCGAGCAAGTTGGTGAGACACGACCTATGCCGTCTAAACCCATGTTGGGAGTCCCCAAGCAGCTTGTAGGAATCCAAATGGTCAACGATCCTATCCGCTATTATCCCCTCTAATAATTTACCTACAACTGAAGTGAGACTAATGGGACGATAGTTCCCTGGACTTTCGTGATCCCCTTTCTTAAAGATAGGGGTCACGTTGGCTTCCCTCCAGTCACCAGGCACCTGGCCCGTCTCCAACGATTTGTTGAAGACTGTAGCCAGGTGGGGAGCCACCTGGTCGCGCACCTCTCGCAACACTCTGGGGAGAAACTGGTCTGGCCCAGGAGCCTTAAACGCGCTCAGTTTGTCTATTCTATCGGCAACGACTGTCGCGGTACATCGAACACTATCCAGGCCAGCACCTTCGTGCCTCACGCCTGGCTCGGGGATGATGCGGGTGTCCTCCCTGGTGAACACTCCCGCAAAGTACTCATTAAGCACATTAGCGATGTCCGCGTCGGAGGTCCGCAGAACGCCGCTTCTAATGGGCTTTCTACTATTAACATAACTGAAGAACTCCTTAGGGTTCCCCTTGCAGAGGCTTGCCACCCGTAGTTCTTCGTTACGTTTCGCTAGCCTAACCTTCGCCTTCACTTCCCTACACAGGCGGACATACGCTTCAGTGTTCTCATGGGAACGATTGGCCTTCGCCCTCCTATACGCTACTTTCCTATTTCGGATAGCCGAAGCGATGTCACGATTGAACCACTTAGGCTGCGTTGAAGCAGGGGTGACCGGTTTTGAGGGTATGGCAGCAGACTGCAGCACCATAAACTCGTCCCGGAATGCACTCCACACTCCCTCAACATCGCCGCCGACCTCTAACCCCATCTCACCTACGCTATCCCGAGGCTAACAAAGTCCGCCCGCCGGAGATCGAGCTTACTGCCTCTCGAGTTACTACGCTTCACCCGAGGGACGCACACACGGAACCTAATCAGACCGTGATCACTCCCGCCCAACGATTCGTCAACGGTGAGGCCAGTGACGAGGTTGTCTTCGGTCGTGAATACTAAGTCTAGAACGCTTTCGCCTCGTGTAGGCTCATTGACCCACTGAGTGAGGAAGTTCTCATCAGCAAAGTCAACTAGCCTCCTCCCTTCAGCATCAGCAGTCCTGTTTCCCACTTTATGCCGCGACAGTTGAAGTCTCCTAAAACTACACACACCCTATCCCCTAGCAGGCTACTGAGTTCGGTGTACAGGGCTGTATCCTCCTCGAGGAGGAGATGCGGAGGTCTGTACACCAAGATTAACCTATAGTCGTCCCTCCCACGTTCAGATCGACGCCAAGCAGCTCCCGTTCCGACCGGAACTGGCAGTCAACCGGACTCAACGTGTCCCTGACGTATATTAGTACCCCACCCCCCTCCCCACGGGTGCGGTCTTTGCGAAACATTCTATACCCGGGAATTTCGAACTCCCCAACGTAGTCCCTACGATCAGTATGAATCCAGGACTCGGTGATAGCAACGATATCCTGGTATTCTGATGCTAAGAGCGCCCGTAGCTCGCAAAACTTGTTCCTAATCGACCTAGCATTAAAAAGCATTGCACGGAGGGAGCCTTCCCTATTCTGACCGCCCCTAGCACGACCCGTTTCCCGAACAGCCAGGGCTGTCGGGAGTTGAAGAGCCCCTCACTAACGAGGGGGCAACTTCCGCAGGAGCCTGAGCCCCCTCCAACGTGGAAGGAGGGTCACTCACCTGTACCTGGATGCACCCTTCAGTTGAAGGTACGTCCGCCACCGGCTCATCATCATCCCTCCCCGGTGGGGGCCAATCATCTCTCCCCGGACTCGACCTCACCATTCTGTATACGTGCCGGTCGAGCAGCGCGCCTAGCACACCTTTACCCTTGTTATTGAAGTGGACACTATCCCTCTGGTAAAGGTCCCACCTACCCGAAAATGCGTCGAAGGGGTCAATAAACCTCACGCCCAGCGGGACGCACAAGTCTTGCACCCTCTCGTTGATGCCAATGACCTTACTGAGCGCGTCGTCACTGGCATTCATTCGCGGTAAAATACCCATTAACATTCCCCTGTCTGTCTTCAGTTTTAGATCATCCACAAGAGACATGATCTCGGTGATGATCTCTTCTGTAAGACCTACCCTCCCGCCTTTGAGGAACAAGTCGTTGCTACCAGCGTGGACAACGATCGCAGTCCTCCGTCTAGCCACGCGCACCTTCTCTACCTCCTTCCTTAAGTGCGCCGTTCCCCGCCCAGGTAAGCACCTTAGCTTCCTCCCGTCCCGGTTTGCAGAAGCAAAGTACTTCTCCTGGCCCCTGATCTGCGAGTCCCCAATCAAAACGGTGTCTTCCTCCTTCGAGCACAGGAGACTAAAGCGGTTGCAGGTCCTGACAGGGGCAACTGGGGTCTCAGGCTTCGGCTTCGCAGCCTTCTTGCCCGAGACCTTTCGAAACCCGTCGCCACCCATAGACGCAGTTACACCACCCGACCCACCCCGACCGGTAGCTACATCCTTCGATTTCTTTGGGCCATCAGTAGGCCCCTTCCCCCCCTTTTTCTTCATCGGCCCCTTCCTACCCTTCTCTATCGACCGCTTCCCACCATTCTCTATTGACCCCTTCTTTGCGCCCTCCACCTTACGCCGCGGTTCCAAGCATTCCACGTGGGTCGCTGGCGATTCCTGACACTGATTTAGGACCCTGGACCCCGGTTGCACCTCTACCGTTTCTCCGCGGTCCCGAGATATGTCCATTCCATCGCTGGACCGCCTTTCCACGGCAGCTATCCCATCCTGAATGAGCCCCGGGTTAGGCGGCGGCGCAGCCTCGTCAGTGACCGCCGCACCTCCAACAGCCGGTCTGAACGACTCGAGCCGCCGGACCCTCTCCTCTAGCTTCTCGTAAAACCGCATGAGTTCGCAAAAGCGGCACATGCTGGAGTGGTTGATCTTCGCGAAGCAGGCCTCTTTGAAGTTCGTCACCCACTGGTTTACTTCACACCTCGCACATTCAGCCTTCAGTTTCTGCGGTCCAGTCATTGTAAATTTTTTTTTTTTTTTAATTCTGAATACTCTGAATAAGATAAAGCGTTCTAGCAATGAAAACTATCAAAAACGTTCTGACCAGTATATAAAAAAGGAGGGGGGGGGGAATTCTTCCCGCGCGTAGACGCATCCACCTATTTGCAAGTGACGTTCATCCCTTCCAGAAGACTACACCTCTCGCTGCTGCCGCACCGACCAAAGGTCTCCCCAGGGCCGGACAGTCCCAAACGTGTCGCAGCTACCAACTGACAAACACTCGCGACGCAGGCGTCACGGATTTCCCGCCAGGAGCGACAGCGAGATGCAGCCCCTTACAAAGTCTTACTAGTCACTCACAAGCGGCCAGACTCTTAGAATCCAGTGTTCAAGGGATATCCCACCAGACCCAGAGGCTACGCCCGGGACTTTACGCTGGCCTGGCAGCCAGCTGGGCAGTAAAGCTCTCTCACCTCAGAGTAGTACAGCCAAGCACCATCAAGTGGTCACCAAAGAACGGTCGCAGGGGGCTGGTCAGGCCATTAAGCGTTAGGAATGGGCTTAACGGGGCACTAGCCACACTCCATTCATCGCGCCCCTACGCCTGGGACCCCTCCATCCCAGTCTCTCACAACCTATGAGCGTTAAATGGTGTTATTTATAGAGGTTCCAAAGCCTCTTTTCCCACGCATGAGGTAGCAGTAGGGTCCTAATAGTAGAAGAAGAGAAAAAGACTTAATACTAAAATAATTTTTTTTTTTTTTTTTTTAGTCAGAAGAGAACATCCTTAACGTAAGCTAAAAGGACAGATTAGGGATGGGATGGGGTCCTAGTAACCCACGGGACAGGATTGTACAACATACTTCACCCGCCCTCCCGAAAGAGAGAGAGAACCTAAAGGAACTGGCAGCCAATTTCTCTAGAATCCCACGACTCGGGACCGGAGGGCTGTCACACCCCAAGTATAAAGTTTACAACATCCAGAAGAAATGTGCATAACCTTTATACCCCCTGCGGAGAGAGAGAGAGAGAGAGAGGAGTTACAAGGAGTTACAAGGAAAAGAAGTACCTCAAAAGGCCTTGCGGCCCATACCGAGGAGGTACCAATGGCAACGGGTGCCAGGAAAATTTTATACACTCAAATAGTGTGCAAGATTTGGTCTAACCTTTTCTTGAACTGATCCACAGAGGAACTGTTCACAACTTCCGAAGGTAACCTGTTCCATGTGTCACAGATCTTATACGTAAAGTAATTCCCACACACACTAGTCCTAAACCGTTTCAAATCCAACTTCCAACCATTGTTGCGAGTTGGGTTATCATTTAAACTAAACATACTTCTAAAATCGACATCGTTGAACCCGCGTAAGAGCTTGAAAACCTCGATCAGTTGACCGCGCAGCCTCCGAGTTTCAAGCGAAAACAAGTTCAGGGCGCGTAACCGTCGATTGTAGCCCATATGCCTAACGGAAGGGATTAACTTTGTGGCCCTCGCCTGCACTCGCTCCAGCCTCTCAATATCTTTCCTGAGGGTGGGCGACCAGAACTGCACAGCATACTCCAGGTGCGGCCGAACAAGGGAATTGTACAGTGAGAGCACAATCTCCTTGTTCCGAAACTGAAATTGCCTCCTGATATAACCCAATAGTTTCTGGGCTTTCTTTTCCACCTCTACACACTGTTTCGTAAACTTAAGGTCGCTGCTAATTAGCACACCCAAGTCCTTTTCTAAATCAGTCACCTCGATATTACTACCCAACATCGAGTAGTCCGACTTGGGATTGGCGTAGCCAATGTGCATCACTTTGCATTTACCCAAGTTAAACGGCATTTGCCATTTTTCGGACCACTCTCCTATCCTACCTAGGTCCGCACGCAGTTCCTCGATCGCTTCGGCGTCCCAACATTGGCCCCAAGCTTGGTGTCATCAGCGAATTTGGCGATCCGACTGACGATGCCACCGTCGATATCATTTATGTAAATGATAAACAACAGTGGCCCCAAAACGGAACCCTGAGGAACCCCACTAGTGACCGAGGCCCAACCCGAACTAGCCCCTTTAATTACCACCCTCTGCCGCCTATTCCTCAGCCAGTTTTCAATCCACCTACCTATTTCCCCACCGATACCCAGCGCGCGCACTTTCGCCATTAGCCGGCTGAGGTACCTTATCAAAGGCTTTCTGAAAGTCGAGATAAAGTATATCAATCGCCCTACTCTTATCGTACTCACTCAACATGACGTGGAAAAACTCGAGCAAGTTGGTGAGACACGACCTATGCCGTCTAAACCCATGTTGGGAGTCCCCAAGCAGCTTGTAGGAATCCAAATGGTCAACGATCCTATCAGCTATTATCCCTCTAATAATTTACCTACAACTGAAGTGAGACTAATGGGACGATAGTTCCCTGGACTTTCGTGATCCCCTTTCTTAAAGATAGGGGTCACGTTGGCTTCCCTCCAGTCACCAGGCACCTGGCCCATCTCCAACGATTTGTTGAAGACTGTAGCCAGGTGGGGAGCCACCTGGTCGCGCACTTCCGCAACACTCTGGGGAGAAACTGGTCTGGCCCAGGAGCCTTAAACGCGCTCAGTTTGTCTATTCTATCGGCAACGACTGTCGCGGTACATCGAACACTATCCAGGCCAGCACCTTCGTGCCTCACGCCTGGCTCGGGGATGACGCGGGTATCCTCCCTGGTGAACACTCCCGCAAAGTACTCATTAAGCACATTAGCGATGTCCGCGTCGGAGGTCCGCAGAACGCCGCTTCGGTCCTTTAACGGACCTATCATGCTTCTAATGGGCTTTCTACTATTAACATAACTGAAGAACTCCTTAGGGTTCCCCTTGCAGAGGCTTGCCACCCGTAGTTCTTCGTTACGTTTCGCTAGCCTAACCTTCGCCTTCACTTCCCTACACAGGCGGACATACGCTTCAGTGTTCTCGTGGGAACGATTGGCCTTCGCCCTCCTATACGCTACTTTCCTATTTCGGATAGCCGAAGCGATGTCACGATTGAACCACTTAGGCTGCGTTGAAGCAGGGGTGACCGGTTTTGAGGGTATGGCAGCAGACTGCAGCACCATAAACTCGTCCCGGAATGCACTCCACACTCCCTCAACATCGCCGCCGACCTCTAACCCCATCTCCCTACGCTATCCCTGAGGCTAACAAAGTTCGCCCGCCGGAGATCGAGCTTACTGCCTCTCGAGTTACTACGCTTCACCCGAGGGACGCACACACGGAACCTAATCAGACCGTGATCACTCCCGCCAACGATTCGTCAACGGTGAGGCCAGTGACGAGGTTGTCTTCGGTCGTGAATACTAAGTCTAGAACGCTTTCGCCTCGTGTAGGCTCGTTGACCCACTGAGTGAGGAAGTTCTCATCAGCAAAGTCAACTAGCCTCCTCCCTTCAGCATCAGCAGTCCTGTTTTCCCACTTTATGCCGCGACAGTTGAAGTCTCCTAAAACTACACACACCCTATCCCCTAGCAGGCTACTGAGTTCGGTGTACAGGGCTGTATCCTCCTCGAGGAGGAGATGCGGAGGTCTGTACACCAAGATTAACCTATAGTTCGTCCCCCCACGTTCAGATCGACGCCAAGCAGCTCCCGTTCCGACCGGAACTGGCAGTCAACCGGACTCAACGTGTCCTGACGTATATTAGTACCCCACCCCCCTCCCCACGGGTGCGGTCTTTGCGAAACATTCTATACCCGGAATTTCGAACTCCCCAACGTAGTCCCTACGATCAGTATGAATCCAGGACTCGGTGATAGCAACGATATCCTGGTATTCTGATGCTAAGAGCGCCCGTAGCTCGCAAAACTTGTTCCTAATCGACCTAGCATTAAAAAGCATTGCACGGAGGAGCCTTCCCTATTCTGACCGCCCCCTAGCACGACCCGTTTCCCGAACAGCCAGGGCTGTCGGGAGTTGAAGAGCCCCTCACTAACGAGGGGGCAACTTCCGCAGGAGCCTGAGCCCCCTCCAACGTGGAAGGAGGGTCACCCACCTGTACCTGGACGCACCCTTCAGTTGAAGGTACGTCCGCCACCGGCTCATCATCATCCCTCCCCGGTGGGGGCCCATCATCTCTCCCCGGACTCGACCTCACCATTCTGTATAGGTGCCGGTCGAGCAGCGCGCCTAGCACACCTTTACCCTTGTTATTGAGGTGGACACCATCCCTCTGGTAAAGGTCCCACCTACCCGAAAATGCGTCGAAGGGGTCAATAAACCTCACGCCCAGCGGGACGCACAAGTCTTGCACCCTCTCGTTGATGCCAATGACCTTACTGAGCGCGTGGTCACTGGCATTCATTCGCGGTAAAATACCCATTAACATTCCCCTGTCTGTCTTCAGTTTTAGATCATCCGCAAGAGACATGATCTCGGTGATGATCCCTTCTGTAAGACCTACCCTACCGCCTTTGAGGAACAGGTCGTTGCCACCAGCGTGGACAACGATCGCAGTCCTCCGACTAGCCACGCGCACCTTCTCTACCTCCTTCCTTAAGTGCGCCGTTCCCCGCCCAGGTAAGCACCTTACCTTCCTCCCGTCCCGGTTTGCAGAAGCAAAGTACTTCTCCTGGCCCCTGATCTGCGAGTCCCCAATCAAAACGGTGTCTTCCTCCTTCGAGCACAGGAGACTAAAGCGGTTGGAGGTCCTGACAGGGGCAACTGGGGTCTCAGGCTTCGGCTTCGCAGCCTTCTTGCCCGAGACCTTTCGAAACCCGTCGCCACCCATAGACGCAGTTACACCACCCGACCCACCCCGACCGGTAGCTACATCCTTCGTTTCTTTGGGCCATCAGTAGGCCCCTTCCCCCCTTTTTCTTCATCGGCCCCTTCCCACCCTTCTCTATCGACCCTTCCCCCTTCTCTATGCCCCTTCTTTGCGCCCTCCACCTTACGCCGCGGTTCCAAGCATTCCACGTGGGTCGCTGGCGATTCCTGACACTGATTTAGGACCCTGGCCCCGGTTGCACCTCTACCCTTTCTCCGCGGTCCCGAGCTGTCCATTCCATCGCTGGACCGCCTTTCCACGGCAGCTATCCTCCTGAATGAGCTCCGGGTTAGGCGGCGGCGCAGCCTCGTCAGTGACCGCCGC